>JAPSGF010000009.1:18201604-18490373 GCA_035772895.1 Perdix hodgsoniae | reverse complement strand
GATGGATGGATGGATGGATGGATGGATGGATGGATGGATGGATGGAGCCTGAAATAATATGGCTGTTATGTGCAGAAGTGCAACTGCCAGTAGGCCACGAGCAGGATGTGTTTTAGGAGCGAAGACAGAGCTCCTCACCTGTCTGGCTATTAGGAGGTCACAAGCTGTGGTCTAAATTATGGAGAAAGTCAGTTTTCAAGGGTTAACAGGAACACCAGATGGGAACAATTTGTGTGGTAAGGGAAGGACAGTATGGGAGAAAATGTGTCTGTCAGGTAGAGAATGGTGTGACTGAAAGCAGCATCCCTCATCAAGAAAGTGGTAATTGTCTTCCAACAGCTTTATGCCCGCTTTAGGCAAGTAAAAGAGTGTAGTAGGCTGTGGGTTTCCAAGCAAAGACTTGGAATCAGGTGTCCACAGTGGGCTAGAAATTATACCACATTTATCCACATTTATACACATTATACCATTGTTACAGAATATGAAACGGCTGATTTCTCCGTGAGACATGCCTGGCAGACACTGCTGTCTCTTCCATTCAAGAGTGAAGAGCTTTCTGGCTAAAATCCACCAAGTGCCTTAGCATTTGCAAGGCAGAATAGTGTCTTTAAATTAAGCCACTCAAGAAGTTCATCCTATCAAAATCACCTGTATCATTTCCACCCCAATCAGGAACAGCAGTGGATGGGAATTGTTCAGAAAACTATGGCTCAGACACAGGGGATTTAGAAATTATTCCAAAATCCACATATGGAAAAGGCGTCACAGTGCTTTGTTTCCTCACCAACACCACTGATGGAGCAGAAGTGGGAATGTTTTTTACTTATATTCCAATTTCCAGAATTGCTCAGCCCCCATGTAAGCAACCAAGTAATTGGCCAGATGTGGGAAGAGACAGCAGAAGGGCTGGTGCTGAGCAATTGTATGTCACTCCTTGAATGAGAAATTCAAAGCCTTGTCAGCTGTCTGGCAGCCTTGTCCAAGGCTATTTGTGGATCCAGAGCAGTTCTGAAAGCTGCATGATTGACCTCAGGCACATGAGATAGATGGTCAGCACATTTTTGTGGGAAAATGGAGTGCAATTCAAGATTTCTTGTAACTTTTTTTGTTCACCTGACATGCACGCTCCAAAGACAGTGAAAGATGAGAAAATAATATGAACTTGATAAATGACCAAAAGAAAGTTTCCAATCTGCAGTGGTTCCCATTACTCTTCTTATTCTTGGCATCAGCAGAGTTATGGCAATCTTTTCTCCCCCCTCCCCAAGCTCTACTCTCACTTAACTTTTTCTTTTCTTTTTCCTGTCAAATTCACAAGAGTGGCACCTGGGAATATTTTTGCCAGTGGGAAATTGTCTGAGGAGCAAAAGTTGTCTCTTTTCAAATACTTTTTCTTAAGGGACTGGAGTGAATGAGAATCATAGTCATAGCATGGCTAAACCCTCTTTGTTTAACTTAATGTTATATAATAATCTAAGTGTTGTAACACAGCTCCTTGCTGTGACATCCTTTTTCCATTTGCTTAATTTTCACCCCAAATGCACACTGTTAATAAGCTGCTGAGAAAATATGGCTCTTTTGACAAAATCCAGAAACAGAGACCCTGTATGGTGTGTTAGATACACAACTCTTATTTGGACTGGCAAATGGCACTGAGATTGGTATTGCAGAATAGATCCATTTTTCTTGCTGCCAAATGTGATGGACAGATGCAAAGGGAGGGTTGGAAATGTGGATGGGAATAAGCAGAGTGCAAACAAAATAAAATCACTCACAGAAAGTAACATGTGAATTAGAAGAGACATGTAATTGCCAGCAGGGAAATGCAGGATGCGGGGTGCATTGTCAACAGCCAATGTTGAAATAAATGTCACGCTGGCCATGAAAACTGCAGGATTAAACTCCTCCTGGTGATTTATAATTTAAGAGAGAATAAGGCAGACAGACACCCAGTGACTGGGCTCAAAAGAAAAACTCCCATTGACTTCAGTGGGGTTTGGAGCTGGTCCAGAGCAGTAAAGGTTCAAATCTGATCTCTGGAGTGAATAAGTGTATAGCCACTGATTTTAATCAACAGAATCAGTCTCTTAATCAAAGTTTGTTTTACATTTCCTGCTTTTTTACTCATTTTGTAGCAAATCTGGAAGTCATATTTGTTTTTCGGGGGTTAGTGAAAGTAAATAAAGACTGCCATAAAATTTGTGACATCTTGAAATTAAAGCACAGTGTAACTGAGGAAAATAACCAAACATTTCTCTCTCGTTTTTCCCCAACCAGCCCAATGCTTTAGCAGAGCTTGAAATAAAATCTGTTTCTGTACAAAGAGTAATATTTCGGAAGCTCCACAAACTGGCCTGAGCCTTTCTGGGGAAGGGGGTTAGGCCTGAAGGACTTCTCTCTTAAAAAGGAATGCAAGTCCGTCCCACTAAGTAAAAGCTGCAAGATGTTATATAACCTACATAAAACAATGTACAAATAGGACTAGGTGGAAAACAGAAAATATAAGGAAAAGACAAAGGTTTCCAGGTGCTTATTCTTCCCATATCCCTATAGCATCATGTAACCTTTTTATCAGGAGTTTTCAAGCCTCAGTCGAAGAACATATTGGCTGGGCACTGAATACTGATGTCCAACATGCAAAAGCAAGGACAGAATCAAAAGCAACATAAAATACCAACTTCTGCCACACGAACCCTCTCTAACAGTCTCAAGCATGTTTTAAATTAGATTGGTGTTTACGAAAGAAGTGTTCAGCACATCATTTCCTATGTAGAAAAGGCTGTGTCCCCTCTGTAAGAGCAGATCTTTCCTATTTTCATAGAAAAGAAAATAGATAAATGCCATCAAGGCTTCCTGTCTTCTGGAAGTGGCAAAAACAGATAGATTTCAAATCTTGAAAGCCTAGACTTTTTAAGGAAGAAATGCACTGATTTCTGTTTCATGCAATAATTAAAAATGATATTGTGCATCTTTTGATATGTGCTTAGTTTTCTTGCAGCCTATTGGCTGTAGATTTCTTCAGAATCTCTTATCTCTATCTGCTAACAACAAATAAACAGGTGATTAGATGTTTCCAGTATTTCAGAAGTTACACCAAGCCTTGCCAAAAAGCTCCTGGGCAGTTCAAAGGGCTGTCTGAAGGGATTACAGCTCTCTCTTGTTAATGGAGTCCCCTGTGTAAGAGCTTAGCTCCATGGAGCTGGGTCAGAGTTATGGGTTTGTGAGCAGAGTCCTTCCTAGAATTCAGGACAAAATCCTTCTCTGTAAAATGCTCCTTTTTACAGTTATGTTTCCTGTATAGAACTAAAGACAGAAGTCTCCGGAGCAGAAACTTCTGGTGGACAAAAGCCAGTACATGGAGCAGGTATTGTTCTGACCAAGAGACCACAGCTGTGATGATCAAGAAGAAGAATGACTAACACAGTGGGATAGCTAGAAATCACATAGCTGAGATGACAAGATGTCTCCATGCCAGGACTAGGAAAAGAAAGGAAAGCTTAAGAAAGAAGGTGTGAGATTAGCCCTGCAATTGAAATGAAATGTCCTTATAGCAGTCACTATACTATGTAAATGCTAGAAAAGACTTGTTTAGCTTCTAGCTTCTTTCTGCTTTGAAGAAGGTGGACACTTCTCCAAGTTCCTTGCTGCTGGAGATGAGAAGTCAACACAGATGCAGTCTTGCAGACCTTTGGTCCAAAGGACAAAATCACTCAGGAGAATATGAGCAAGTTTGTCTGCAGATACCACAAGTGGAGACAAACAAGAATCATAAGGACAAATAAAATCTACAAGAATCAATATCCAGAATTGTAGTGATGTCTTTCTCTGTGAGGCTGCGATTAAATCATACCTTAATTGCATTTTCTGTTTGACATTAAAAATACCTTTAGAGCAGCCTTTGTGTAACAGCAGCACTGCTGGAAAGAAAAGGTTCTGAAAAATGTCTTCATACTTTTCTGTGCATGTGCATAAATATTAAACTGCTTTCCTTTCAGACACACCACTGCACTCTGTGCTTGTTTGGATGTTGAACCTGGAAACTTCTCAAAGGTTTTGCGTACGGATAATTCATGGGTTAAAGCCCAAATTGAAATGCCATGTTACAACTTGTAGAAATGTTAGACAAATATAATGACCATATTTTCCAGTTACCTAATACCCACTCAAAATATAAAACCTAAAAGAAAGGAATTGTTTTCATTGCTGTTAACCAGACAATATCACTCCAACTAAATATAGTATGTGATGAAACCAATTTAAATATTGTCCAAGTATTTAACACTGTAAATATTGGACTTAACACCCCATAAAAACAGGCTTTGATGATGCAGGCTGACAAAAGGAGACTAGTTAATTGCAGGTTACATCATGGCTAGGACAGCATCACTGCTAGGACAGCTACGATAAATGTGAAGTGCAAAGGAAATCTAATAAAATAAAAACAGTCCCTGTTCAGTGTTCACCTTTATCAGCTTCTTTAACCTTTTCTTTGCAAAAATAAGTGGAATATGTAGTCCCAGAGAAAAGAGTATCCTGAACTCAGCGTGTTCTTGAAGCTCACATTTAGGCTTTGATTCATACATTTTCTAACCTCCATCTGACTTCAAGATCTGTTTATGTTCCTTTCACTACAATGGGACTTATGTGTACTTCTGAAATTTTCCCATGGTGGGAAGCTTTCCTGAGTCAAGGTCTGAAGACTGTTAAATCTGCCTTAGTTTTTCCAAGATATAACTGCATGTTACTGCAAAGTGTGGCACAACTCCATCCAAGATGAAGAAAAAAAGATGTCTAAAGCTTTTGGTTACTGATAATTGAAGAGATTTTCTCAAATTCTTATCTCAGATAAGTATGCTGAAAATAGAAACGATTTAATGGCATTTCCTTGTGAGGTCCCAGCTGCTGTGTCAGCCATCTGAGAAAGTACCTCAGTGGGAAGTCAGGGAGTCATTGATGAAATTAATGAAGGTGATTACGGTGGCTGATGCATAAGTGGTTGCCACCATGCTTTGGATATACAGCTCACTCATGTACCCCACAGAGTGCTGTTTCTCTCCCTTATTTCATGGGTCTCCCTGTCCCCAAAACGTCCCTGCACACACACCTGCTCCATAAAACCTGTGTTCCTGTACTTAGAATCACAGTGTCATTAAGGTCGGAAAAGGCCACTAAGATCAACTAGTCCAACCCTCATCCCAGCAAACTTCCTAAAAAATCCTTCAGTACCTAAAAAACAGCAAGAAATGCCAATCCTGGAAACAGCCTAATGCTAACAAAAGGCACCAGAGACAAAAAAGGAGGTTGTTTTTGCTTTTTTTTTTTTTTGACCTTTGCCTCTCCTCCGTGTTAGGCTGCTCTATCTTGTCCTGTCTTGAGGGACACAGGGTCACCTCCAGCCACGGTCCACTTCAGCAAGTGGTGCTGAAAAGAGGCATGCTGCTGAGGTTGCAGCAGCAGAGAATGTCTTCTAAAAGACAAGAGCAAGCTGGTCACAAGTGCAGGCAGGAGTGGGATGCAGGCACTCCTCCAGCTTCTCTCATTTCCACTGTATTTGTCTTTCTTAATTAACCCTGCACCACCTTACTGACCCAAAGACATGGCAACAGCACCACTGAGAACAGCAAGGATTAAGACATTTGTGTTATAATGCCTCAGCCATGAGATCATAAATGCCCTTATGTTCTGTTTTGTTATGTTGAGTTGATAATGGAGAATGATAAAACTCCCACTTTCTCTCAGTATTCAAGTGAGCTAATGTGTCTGGGTTCGTGAGATCCTGGCAGGCGGAGAGAAAGCAACAGCGCAAAGACCCCAATCTGGGATGTAATCAAATAATAAGGCTGTTTGAGGACATTACTTGTTAACATATTAGCAGGTACCAGGGGTAAGTGTTTATTTAGTCCCGGTGTAAAAGCATGTCTAAAATGATTTATGCCGGAAGCTGTTTCACAGCAAACAGGCTGCTTTCATGAAAGCAGGTCAATCACCATCTCCCATCTGCCCTCATAAATCATATTCAGGTGCTAATGTAACCAAAAGGTTTGTATAATCCATACAATCAGCATGGAGGTCTGGGCGGATACAGTAATAGCCTGCCTCTGTAAATGCCTTCTGCCTCTAAAGGCTAATATTTGGGGGAGTCAAATGGTGGATTTAAAGACAAAAGAAAATAAATAAGCTGCCATGACAAGTAACTAAGTGTACATACAGTTTTCCAGCCACATTTTACATACACAGGAGTAACTTGCCACAGTCTAAATCAGCTTCTTGGACTGTTTTTGCATCAGGATACCTTCCGTAAATATGCTCTAACACAAATCAGACCATGAATTTAATGTAACAATGACAGGTACCAGAAGCACAGTGCCATAAACATAGATGGGCATTATGCATTCTCCGCAATTCTCAGTTACAGGTCAGTGTCACATTATTGACCTTTTTCTTCATGCTGGTGGAGTACTCCTTTGGGAGATGACAGATCTGAAAGAACCTGCTGGACCTACATTCAAAGTACAATTACGTCAAGCTCATTTTGAAACTTGTTTCAGATCTTTTTTTAATGCTGTTTATTCCTTCATCCTCCTGCCTCTTGTTGCTCCTCTTCTTACAAGACTACTTTTCCCTTCTTCCCAATTTTCAGCCTGAACTTACTCTTCATGTCCTCTTGCCTGTGCCAACTTTGTCGTTTGCTTTAAACAGTTCTTCTCTCCCGCATGTATTTATCACTGGATATATTTCTAGCTTCATGAGGTTTGAGACAACTTCCACAAAAACATTTGATTAAAAACTTAATGTTTTGTTCCACTACCTTCAGACAAAAATTTTATCATTTTCATTCATATCAGTCAGTGGTGTCTTCTCTCAACCTTCAGTGGTTCATATCCACACAAGAGAAGCCAGCTGATGATGTAGAATGATTTGGATTGATTTTACAAGGATAAGTGTTCTGGAGTACCATCAGCAGCACGCACCTTCGGTTTAGAAAGTTGCAACTCTCTCTTTTGCTGTCACATTCATTGGGCAGCATCTTCATTCCCCAAGGCTCCAAAATACTGTATCAAAATATTCTCATTTGGGGCGTTATGTTGTGAATATGAGTGGCAGATCTATTTGTTCAGGGGAATGATGTCATATTACTTGTTTGCAGAATGCATCTGGAAACCTATTGATGGACCAAGACACCCAGATTGCAGGTAATGATCACATTTCCAGGACTTCAGCAGCTAATTGTTCTTCATTATTTATGAGTTATATTATGCTATTATGAAGTCAGAAAGCATTAGGAATTAATAAATCAACATAAAATGATACTGCAAAGCATAAATAATAAGTTGTGTGAAAATCAATGAAGAGTTGATACAAGCAGATTGAAGCCAAAAATGTTGTTGAAAATTGGTATTTGGTGACAAGATGTGAATCTAAGAGTAGGAATATACAATAAGAAAAAGCTTCTGACACTCACTTCTGTGAGTGGCAGCACTAACTAAAATAGTCTATGGGTTTCTTCTTATTTAGGTTTCACCAAAGTGGAAAAGTGCCCTTTGTTGAGTCCAGTTGCACAGCTATGTCAGCCATAATCCTTGAAATGTGACTTCCCTCTCTTGTAAAGAGACAGTTCAGGTAGTAATTTTTAAGACTGGTTTCTGAACTATGCCATTTACAGAGGTTCAGGATTCCAGTGCAGGAATGGAGAGAAAGTGGCATTTTTAGTTGTAATTCATCTAACCACTTTAGGTGAGATGAATGAACAGAGGTGTTGCAATGACTTTAAGCAAGACATATTCTGTATAAAGTTAGAGGAAACAAATTTCACCCTCTTACTGCAGAACTAAAAAAAAATAGTTACTTGACTTCTGAAATGAAGACACTGCTTTCTAAATCCCTGGGACATTATCTTCCTCCAGGTAAGAAGATGAATGTAGAGTAACAGTTAACATAGGTGGGAAGCGAAAATAGAAGGAAGCAGAATGTGTCTGCTGGAGACAGAGCAAATAATACCTCTTTGGTACCACAAAGCAGGATTGCAGGCATGATGGGAATGTATGGAGAAGTCCCAGGTCAAGGATAAGAACTAGAGATGTGAATTGTCATTCATTCTCTTACTACAGCTTTGTTAGTACCCCAACATGGGGAAAAAATGAACAAACAAACAAAAAAACCCTGATGAGTGGTTAGACAGGCAGAAGTTTTTTTCTGTCTATAATAGCACTCATTCATTAACTATAAATAATCCACACTTACTTGAGGAGTCCCCAACAAAGCCATGTGTACACTGCACAGAGCACTAGACTATCAAGGTATAAACTATTTAAAGCAGCCAGTGTTTGAATTGTCATTTTTTAAGTTTAACATAATGTTGTTTCAATATCTAAAGCCTCCTTCCCCATGCAGCAAAAATGTGAAACACATTGAAAGAAAATGTAAAACATACTAACTTGATTATTATGAGTGCTCTGGATTGTGTCACAATTCACTGTTAATTTAGAACACATTCCAGTGGCTTCTCCCTTCCCTCTGCATTCTGAACCAATCTGTCAGAGAAATACAACACCAATTAAATAAAAAAATATATATGTGCATATATATATTTTAAAGCCTGCTGCTTGGAGGAAATGTTTTGGATATGCAGTTTAGGGAGAGTTGTTTTCCATTAGCAACTTGAAATGATGGGCTGATTTTGATGGTCATTTGCATAATGAATTGCTTCTGGGCTTTAGGGACATCCACATGGTCAATTCTACAAATACCATCATGGTCTTAATGGTGAGGTTTGTCTCAGCTCCGCCCACCCATGACGGAGCCCCAAATGATAGTTAAATCCCCTAATTGAGAAATTGTAGCAGCCAGAACCAATTTCTGCTTTGGGAGAGGAGGAATGGCCTTGTAGTTACAGCTTCAAAATATAACTCAGCAGAACTGGGCCGTGCTTCTGCCTCTTTTATAGACTTCCTGTGTGACCTTGGGCGATTCACATATTCTCTTCCACCTGTAAAGTGAAGAAAATTTGCTTTCCTATTTCCTCATCTTAAGAACATAAATTATTTGGGGTACGAGTAATCTTAGATTGTGTTGTGGCAGTACTGGGCACTATGACATCCTTGTCTCAATAGAACTATTGTGAGCATAATATTTACGTGCAGCATTTTGTATCACTTTGTCCAAAGCAGCTTTTGGAAGATATTTCAAACCCTATTTCTCTTGTCATGCATATCATCAGACATTTCAGAGATTCTAAGAGACTTATATCACTTGTCTGGCCACATGGCGTGCAATCAGTAAGGCAGGCATGTATTAAAGAGGCAAATCTTCCTAGTCATTGCTGTTGCTCTTGTACAAAGTCAGAAAGACAGGAGTATCTTTTAGAAACCACATGAAATCTCCCAGTAGGGAAGTGCTCAGAACTTACCCTGCATTATAACAAAAGGACCATATTATGGCTTTGCTCCACCAGAACAGTGGATGGATCATTCTGGATCTGTGAATTTTTATGTGCTTGCTTTTTTTTATTATTATTATTTTTGTGCAGTGGTGTTAGCAAATTTGGGGCAGGCAATTCAGGATCCAAGCTCTTTGTAGTCAGACAGCACAGCTGCAATATCTCTATCCAGTTTGTACCCAGGGGGAACCATAAACACCCAGTTGAGTACTGCCATTGCTGGTTTCTTGCTCTTGGGAACAGAGCACACATCTCAGGGAGGACATCAGCTCTCCAAGTCCCTTTCAGTCTGCATGGGGCATAAGTCTGAGGGATTAGGCTGTTTGTACACAGAGAGAAAAAAAACAACTTTGTGATCTATGATAAGTAAAACTTGTTGGTATATCCTGAGCAGCGGCAGAAGTGTACAAAAGCAATCTCAGGTGATCTAATCCTTCTAAGTCCTGACCCCAGTGGGAGCAAAATTTGGCAAATGTGAGGCAGGTGTTGAGGAAAATTCTCCTCTTGCTAAGTGGGTCTGCTTTAAAATGAAACTCTTTTCTTCTCCAGAGACTGAGGCCTTTTCTGTGCTGAAGTTCAGCTGCTCCTCTGAGGGATGAAGTCAGACAATGCAGGGTTCACTCTGGAAAGACAGGAGCTGGCTTGTAGTCTGTTAATTCAAATGTTATTAGCTCAAGTGCATCTCTGTCACTTTTTGCACGTTGTTGAGGCATCCGGGCTCATCCTGTCACAGTTTCCAGCAAAGCAGAGTACCTCCAGGAGGACTCCCAACCCTGCTGAGCTTTTCTGATGACCAGGGTGGGAGCCTAACACAGGTGTTTCAGTGAAACTTATACAATCCAGATGTAAAATTCAGTGGCAAGTCCCTCAGGATTAGACATGTCTGGAAATGAACATTATTGGGCTGATAAGATTTCTGAGTACTTTTTCCACAGGAAACCCACTGATTTTCATCTCTGGCTCTGGCATCCAGTCTTCCTACAGCTCCTGGAGAGGCATACCTCATTGCCTGCGACAAGACTTGAGCGGAGGAGCTCTAGCTGACACAAGAGCCGGGCTGGGGTGGCAGCTAAGGAAGAAAAGCATTCCATTCTTTACTGTCAGCTTTGAAAATGTGTTCAGGAAAGGATTACAATGTCAAGATTGTAATACTGGTTGCATAAGAGGTGCTGTTTGGAGGCAATCATTACTTGGAGCAAAAGCTGAGAAAAGAGGCCATTCACTTCATTCCTGACGATACACCAAATAAAAAGGGATCAGCTAAACCACAGACAAGCCCCTCTCTGCCTTTGTAGCTGTTCATTTTTTCCATCAGAGCTCAGACCATGGAGCTAAAATTCAGTAATGAAAACCTTCCTTGCAGCCCGTGGCTTTGCATTGCCCTAGACCAGAATTATATTGAGGTGAAATGGAGTCAATCCTCAATTCTCAGAAATGCAGCAGGACACATGATGGTCTCAGCTTTAATCTGCAAGCAGACAAAGCTCCTGCAGTGGGGCTGCATTCCGGGCTGATGTTTCTCATTGCTCAGTTATTGAGAGCCTGACAGGAAGCAGAGAAATGTTATCAATTCCCACTGCTCCAGACCATCAGTCTTGATCTGCTGACATACCTGACAGCTCAAAAATGATCAGGTAGCAGCTGCTTTTTGATTTCTTCTATTATCTCTAATCCACTGTCTCATGAAACGGTTTGTTAATGCTTTAAGGACATCCTAGTGAGGGGAGTGTGTTTTCCCCTCTAACCAGCAGGTAGAGCCAGCAAGCCTTGCATCGTGTCACAGGTTAACAGCAATTTCACAGAAACCTGGATAAACAGATTGCTTCCTCTCTTTCCGTCCCTCAGAGATAGCCTCGAGTCTAATAGCAGCCCTAAATGCCAGTGTAGGGAATGAAACATATCATACTTGCCCAGGTGACCTTCTGTAATGAAGATTTCAGTGTTTGCTCCAGCGACTGCACAAGACCGGGAGGCAGGAATCTCAGTCGACATAACCTGCTCCCAAACTGTAATTTATTTTTTTTTAATTTGCCTTTTTTTCTTCTTTATTTTTTTATTTTTTTTTTTTTTTAAGAAAAGGAAATTTAAAAAAATAAACAAAGAAACAAACAACCAACCTCTCTGCTTTCCACAAACATGTTCCTTACAATGTAAAGAGCAGTGCACCCAGGCAGGAATGCTCTAGGCGTGCTTCAGGCCATGATGCATTTCTTTCTTCTTCACAGCAGTGATTGGGAGAGTCTTTGAGACGGCGCAATGAGTGGCTTTGGGTCACAGTCTCAGTTTTTTGGCATTTAAAAGTGAAAACAAGGTGGTGCATCCCAGAAGCTCTGCTGGTCTATGCACATCATACTGAGGGCTGCAGAGCTGCTCCCTGCGCACTGCCCAGGCCTTAGTCCTCATCAGAATCTGTCACTCTGCCTCATGGCCATGGATATGGCTTTATATAACATATTTTATGAAAGAGTACACTTCAGCTTAGATTGCACATTATTTGTTTTATCTAAGGGAAAAAAAAATGAATAATTCTACAGATAAAAGTAATATAAAATAATGCATAATTTCTTATGTTAGTACATGTATACATAAACATCTTCGATTATTCTGGGGAATCTTTAGGCTGCTCCATTTCAACTTGTGGTCACTTTGTGTACATTCATTTCAACATCACTAACAATCACAGATCTAACATACTTTTTGTAAAAAATTATTGACATTATTCTCTACCTATGCTTTTCATCTAAAATATATAGTGTCTGTTTTCCCCCCAGCAGTTTTTAGAAACCTTTTGAATTGCTCCCCAATGCAATCTCTCAGCTTTCCCAGCACAGTCATTTGTCTCTGATAGGCACAGTTTTTCAGAAAGAGGTCAAGGATGGTGAAAGTTGCTATCACATCACAAGGAGTTGATAGTGCTACTTTCCCCTCAATGCTTTCTTTTGCTTCCCTTGCAAGGCCTCTTTCAGTTCCCTTGACCCCACTGCCCTTCTCCTTTCTAGTGATACAAGAGAATTAATAATAGAGCTCCGGTTTTCACTGGAGCTGCACAGCCGCTGGGATATGGCAGTAAAACACACAAACTCACAACAGCTAACCCCTCCACCTCCTAGAATCCATTTGCCTTGGGGCCTTTGATCTGGGGCAGGTGGGAAAGAAAGCAAAAACACCCTGGGAGAATTACGACCGCAATGCCTTCTTAGGTGGCATCGCTGCTTCCTTGGGACTCCCCATGCCATTAATGGCTCCTTTGTGCCAGTCTGTAACAGACCACTGAGACACTTACGTAAAGTCTGTGTGCAGAATAAAAAGCAACTTTTTCCTTCTTCTTTCTGAAGGTCAGATTCATTTCAATCTCTCGGCAGTTCATGCACTGCTGGTTGGGTAATGGAACAGAGGCTTGGGGGGGAGAGGTGGGTTTTTTTCTTCTTTTTTTTCTCTTCTGTGGGAACAGCAGTGGCTCCTCACACGAACACAACATCTCTCCCTCCTTGATACAGAATTGTCCTGCTGGTATTTCCAGTTCCCTTAACCACTTGATAAATCCACTTTTTATTCACCTTCCAAAATCCACTAATAAAGACAAAGATCCTATCCATCATTAAAGCCTCAAAGATTAGAACTAAATAAAAATCTAGTCCTGCTCTTGGATGCCAGGACTGTCAAAGTGCCATGATTTCTCACAACCTGCAGAGATTAAAAACTGTACGGGTGATGTGGCTGGCAATCATCTTATTGAGACGTCTCGAGGAGACCTGTAATGCATTAATCCCTGTGTCCTTCCCATTCATAGCAGTTGTCTTTCCATCTGCTTGTATCCTTTTGGCAGTAGGAGAAGCGACTAACACAATCAGGAATCTACCTCTTCTTCATCCCAGCTCACCCTCTCAACCTATTCTTATCACCTCCTCTCCTCCCCTTGGGCCTGGTACCTACTGGCAGAGCACTGTGATTGAGCTGTGCTGATTCTGATACACAGATATCAGGTGAACATGACCTGTGGCCTGGCCTCTGTCCAGCTGTCTTGTTTCGTAGAGAAACACAGGTGTGTTATTTCATCATTTTTCTTGAGTCTCCCAGAAACCCTTTACAATGAAGGATGTAGACACACACGCAGAAGTGCTGGATGTTTGAGGCACTGTCCAAGTGGAATTTCAGTTTACAGCCACAGTGACTTTGGAAAAATTACTGAAACAAAAGAAGGAAAAAGAAAAGAAAAACAACAAGATCTGATGATGTACTTCCATATGATCTCTATGATAAATTCTCAGTAAAGATCAGAGAAGCCCATTCAGACTGAATGGAAAAATGTATGTTTGAACTCACGATCACTAGGCTGACTTGGAGAAAACACTCACTGACTTCTCAAATCTAATGCATCTGTGAGTGAAATATTGAAACTGAAAATCGAGAGCAATTCCTTTCCCCAGCTACCATTCTTAGACAACACTGTTCAGTTGTGTAACCCCCTGAAGACATTAAAATGTCTTTCTCTTCCTGTAAGAAAAGATTTTCTTTTCCTCTCCTTAAGACATTAATTACAGGGTCACTGAGTTTGGCAGATTACTTGCTAAACTGAGTTGCATCCTGATATCCCATATTTTATTGTGATGACCACCCATCTTGACAGCCACTCGGGCTTGACCTGAGATTATCCACCACTGGAATCATTACTCTTTAAAGAGAGAGGATTAATGTCTGTTTTAAAGTGATCTAAGATCATGAACAAAAGCTACAAGAACTCACCTTTCTCCAGCTCCTGGCTGTATAGACCTGCTCCCTACCTTGTATCACCATCAGCAACTGCAGAGCTGCATGGGGAGATGAGTCTGCTCTGTGATTTGGCTAGAAGAAAGAATGAATGGCTTTTTGTTAGTGGCTGTCAGATGGATGAAAGAGGAGGTCTGAGTCACTCCACATTCCTAGCTGTCACTGCAAGAGGATACAGGAGTGACTGTGCTGCTTTGGAAACAGCAATGTCCTGCTAAACTGGGAGAACTGGTGTCTCCTCATGGGCTCCAGACTATGGAAAAGCACTGGACAGCTGTGAACTTCCCTGTGGCATGGGAGTTGGAACTTGATGATCCTTGAGGTCCCTTCCAACCCAAGCCATTTTATGATTCTGTGATGGCTGATTCCCATTAGGTCCGTGTCTGTACTGTACAGAAAATATGAATCAACAGATTGGAACTCAAACTTCAACACCCTGCCTATCTGAGACAGGTACAGAAATCAAATATGGTTGAGAGTTACAGGCAGATTAGCAGATCCCACCCATGTAACAGCTGGAAAAACAGAAAGAACTCAGATTTGACTTCCCTGAACAGCAGTCCACTCATGTGAAAGAAGACAGAGAGACTGACTATCATTGAGTCTCTTCTCTCTCTCCTGATCTAATCTCTCAGCTTCTAAATGTGGAATATAAATGAATATCTGGACCTGGAGGGGACCCACAAGGGTAATCGAGTCCCACTCCTGTGTAAAACAAATGCAGCATAATTCACTGGATTTCCATAATGCTCATTTTTCCACTGAATCTTAGAAGTGCAGCCCACTATCAAACTGAAAAAGCTCTCAAGCTGTATGGTAACTGCTGAGTCACAGTCTGAACCACTGATTGAGCATCTGGGGAACGGACCTGGTCATTCCTGTGAGCACAGGCGAAGGCAATTCAGCTGTGTGACCAGAAAGGGTGGAGCCTGGCTGCACCTCTCTTAGACCTCATTTAAGGGCTGACTGCTACTGGGGAAAGTTTTCTGGTTGGAGATTCTTCCCTTATAGAATTTTTCCTGAAAGCCTAGATATTCAGAGACAGGTGAGTGCTTTTCCTTTATAGCACTGCTTTGTCTGTGCTGGTCCCTTTGCCGTTTCACCCCTGTATTGTCCTTCCTCCACTTTAATCTTTCTGATTATAACACTAGCATTTGAAAATTGAGATTCTTGTAAAAATAAAAAAAAAAGTTTGGTTTGTGTTCTGAGGCTAATGATAGAAACTCTTCTAATTTAGTAGCTATCATAGTAATGTGTATTAAGAAAGAAATTTGGTCTTCCTAATGTCCAGGAGGAAAAAAAAAAAAAAAGGTGGTGCTTTCTTGTAGTCCCACCTGTAGGGAGGGACTGAAACCCCCTGTTGTAGACTGGGACTTGTGGAAACATCCCCTGGGACTTGTGCATCCCCTGGATGCAGTTCTGGATCAGCATAGTGTCCTTGTAGTGTCCAGCTGAAACATTCCCTCATCAATAGCTGTTAGATGTCATTTATCACAGAGATGCGGCTGGGTTCCAATGACAACAGAACAAAAACACTGGCAATATTTTCATTAAAAGATACGAAAGATTTGCAGTGTAGCTGACAGAGGCCATATGTGAACTGTTTAGTGTTCAGTGGGGCTGATAAAGAGCAAAAGGAGTGTCCTGTGAAGGTAAAGCTATACCTCACCTTAATGAATAGTAACCCAGAGCAGGAGGTGGGAGAGGATGATCAGATTTCCTCTGACCTGCAGTTCAACTTCTTCAGATGCAACCAGGAGGGGCTAAGGTAGCGAGGCAGTTTTTCTTGTTATAAGTTTGCACATTGTTTCCTATTTGCCACCTTTTATTTCATTCTAGTGTTTTCAGCTGCTACTGTGAAGTCGATCTAAAACCTTACTGAAGCAGCATAGGAGAGATGGTCTGTACAATCATACCAAGTGTAAGAGAAGGGGGAGCCAGATCTTGATCTTGTTTCATGCCGTTGAAAAGTACTTGAATAAATCCAAACATTTCCTTAAAGTTAAACTGGAGGTCAGGGATAGAGGAAGAGACTCAAAATTGCTTCATTCCCTATAGACTTGAGATCAGAGCAAACCACAACTAACATATAACACCACCACTGACACACAGCCAGCCCTGAAGTGACACTTGGCAGTGCTCGCTATGGCCAAACCAGAGGCTCCAATTCCTCTTGCTGAGGGTATTGGAGTGCTTGCTTACCTGGTGGCTGCTGGGGCCTACTGCAGGGGAAACATAGCCACTGCTTTGTCAATTAGGCAAACGAACCATGGTGAAAAGCTGCTTGTCCTCACAACTCAAAGGTTAATATGAATGAGGATATAAAAAAAAAAAGTTATTTATTTTTTCTTCAGGTAGCAGCTCTTGTGCAGCCTTGTAGTGCTGGAGCTGGAATGCTGTTTCATACAATTATGTAGGTGTGTGGGGGTAAGATGTGTGTTACAGCATCCTGACATGCTCGTGTTGTATATCAGATGTTGCTCACCTCACTCCTGCCCTCTGCTTCCCTTCTTGGCTGTCCCATCTGTGCAAAGGAGAGTTTGTAGAGCTGGCAGGGTCAGTGATTAATTACACAAAGATAAACAAAGTTAATATTCTTCCTGGATAGAACTAATTACTCTGGTGTTTGCTTTTATAAACCTTAGATTGATTGTCTCAGGGACAAATCAGTCTAATTGAAAAGACCATTTGTTTTCCAAAAGGAAAAACAACATGCTGGTGCCTCATGTTTTCTGGGCTTTTTTCCCTCTTCTTTTTGAGGAAATAGAAGCAGTGAAAGAGGTGGTGTGTATTGCTGCATCCCATGCATCACAGGCAACCCTGCAGCTGTGCCTCAGTTCTTCTCTGAACTATTTTCCTTTTAACACAAGCTGTTATTTCTCTCCCTACTATTAAACAGAGGGTCCTGGTGTGTGAGGTGCAGGCTGTACACATACTGATGAGCACCCCCACTCCAACAAGCTTAAGACTTAGCTTAAAAAAAAAAAAAACCCACACAGCTGGGAAACTGGAAACAACTGGCACATCATTTCTGCTCCAATGCACCCAAAACACTGTACAACCTTTCTGCTGCCCCAGCATGGTATGCCACCTCCTGCTCTTTTGTCCCCATGGCACTTAGCGTCTCAGAGCACTTTGAGCTACTTTGCCTCCCCTTTCAGCTCACCCCTCTGATGTCTTCTGTCACTGATGCCTCTTCTGCCCTCTGCCCTCATCTGTCTTTGTTCCTCTTGGGTAGACTGAAGCACACAGTATGGGCTCCTGGAGCAACTGTGGGAGAAGGGAGAGAACAAAAATGCTGCTTGCATGTCATGACAGAAAATACTGACACATAAGGCAAGGTACAATAGAGATTTGGCATGAATTATGTGACTGGGCCCTTCACCCCTGGGAAATCTGGTCTGTGCTCTGAAGTAAGGAACTCTCAGGAGTGACCTTGACTTTTGTTAGAACAAGATCTCCAGGAGTGTAGATTGAGGCTAGGAGGCTGATCTCCAGCTCCTGATTCCTGCTTACAACACCAACCTGCTCCTCAGCTTATGTCCGCATTGCTGATCATGACGCTTTTGGAGAGTGCAAGGGAAGAAGGAGAGAAGCAGCAAGAGGAGACATGGGCAAAGTACCAAGGCAACTCGGGGGGGAGTTGGTAGCATCCCACCAAGGAAAAGGAATCAGAAGCTTTGCAGACACAAGGAGGCTCAGCACCACATGAGAGAAGCCATCTCTTTTTGCTTATTTTCAGCTATGCTCAGGAAAAGAACATTCTTCATAAATAAACATGTGTACAGCCACTTATTCCACAGTGAAAACAACCCTAATAAATTCAGAAACAAGAGGAAGGAAACACTGATAAGCCAAGTCTGGCCCAATGCTTTCGAGCACTTTTTTTTCCTAAAGAAATTCAAGTTTCCCCAGTCTCCTCTAGTGACAAAGCAAGGTGAGCTTTTCTTTAAATAGAAGACTTAAGGCAGCTGAACACTTTCTCCACAAATACCCACATCAGGCAGTTATTCAGTCCTTTTGTTAAGTCATGGCAAAGATGGTGGCATGCTGCTGCACCCTGCACTTTAACTTAGGGTGAGAAAGCCCAGCAGCACCTTGCAAATCCCAACACTGCTGACAGCCAAAATCAGCAGCAGCTCACCCTCATGGGAAAGAAGACTTGTGAGAAAGGTGCTGAACTCCCCTTGCCCATGTGCTTTCTATTCTCACTACATCTATTCCTTCACCTGTTTTCTGCTCATCTTTATCACAAAAGTGAGAATGCAGAGCTGAGAAAGATTTCCCTTTGCCTTTCCATACTTTCTTTTTCCTCAAGAGAAGACACTTTAAAATGAACAATCTCTTTAAAAGGGCTTTTCCCCATCTCCTGGCCTTCCCTTTTGTTCCTTCCTTTTGCTCTGGATGAGTCATGTGGTGTCAAGTGACCTCAGCAGTCATTCCTGCCACAGTTCTCCAGTGTACCAAAAGATGCTTTCAGAATCAGTGCCGTAGAAAGCACCTGCTTCTTGGTACTGGTCTTATGGAGAAATGTTGTTGGAACTGCAGGTGTAATGAGAGTAGTCAGCAATGGAAATGATTTCAGACATTTGCCCTTTCCCTGTCTCACTTGCCACCTCTCCTTCTTGGCTGTTGAAAATAGCCATTAGACTGATAAGCAGTAATTCCCATTCGTACACTACAAAGAAAACCAGGGTCTTTTTTTCAAAGAGAAAATGAAGGACAGGGAATGGCAGGATCTTAAGGGAAGGGAACAAATGACTTCAGCCATAATGTAGCGTAGCTGTCAATCCACGTAGCCTTACATCCTATCCTATCTCCATGTCAGTTTTCTGGATGATGATACTAGACAGGAGTGGTGACCACTTTTTTTGCATCAATAGCACTTATACCAGAATTGTTGTAGCTTTTGAATGGCTTTGAATGCAATTTGCATGAGGGACATGACACTGATCCTCATAGCAGAGGAGATAGGACTTGCTGAAGTGCAGAAGTACGCTGCTGCTGTTTAACTCATTAAACAGGCAGAAGCCTTGCAGGAATCTGTTTTTTTCAAGTGAAGTGTAGTGTTTCACCAAGTCAAACCCCTTTCAGAATACTTAGAGAACTGTTCTAACAAATATCTCTTTACAATGCTTATCTCAACAGTAAAGTGAAATAAGCAGGTAAAAGAAGTGTGTCATGGGTTTTCTCTCTTTCCGTTGCATTTGTTTTCTGGCATCTAGTAATACCATTCCATAACCTTGTGGCATTTGCTGAGTACTTGGGTAGCATCCTAGATTGTGTGAAAATCAAACTACATTTAAAAAAAAAATATGGAAAGGTGGGTTTTTCTTCAGGACTGCACGGAAGTTGGTATGAACAATTTGTGGTCAAATATGGCTACTGTAAAGTTTATTGAATTTGAAACAGACATTGAAAAGCAAATCACTTTGCAGATGTCAGAGCAATTCAATCTGCAAGGAATCTGATCCTAAAAGCATCTGCACTGCACTGGCTTTCAAACATTTGGAAACTTTAAACACTTAAAACAACTGGTAGCAGTTAAGTCATCTTGTATACTTGCAATCATAACCTCACAGCTCATGGAAAGGTTTTGAGTGTGTAAGTTAGGGTCATTATGCCCTTCCCAAGGATACAAGAGTGCAATAGTGGGTAAGGCCAATAGTCAACATAGGCTGCCATTCATTCCCCAGTAGAGCTAGCAATAGATTCCTGGGGAAGGAAACACAAACAGAGCAAGCAAGATATTTTCCAAGAAAACTTTGGAAATCAATTGGTGCAGTCTTAGGAAGAGTAACCTAATGGGTGACATTATTCCTGTCTTCAAAAACCTGCTGTGTGGTCCATAGGGAAGACCAAAGCACAGACTCTTTTGAGAGGTGTACAGTAAAAGATCAAGTGGAATGGGTGCAAGCTGCAAGAATGGAAGATCTGATATGTTAAGAAATTAAAAGAAATCACAGTGAGAGTAGTCAAACACCAAAAAGAGGTCGAAGGAAGCCTTGAAATCTCCCTTTTCGGAGGTATTCAGCACTTGACTCAATAGGACTGTAAGCAACCTTTGAGAGGTATTTTGAACCAGAAATCCCCAGAGTTCTCTTCCAACCTAAGTCACGTTTTGGCAATGCAAGCAATATGTGCAATGTCTTGCCCTCTTTTTTTGTTGAGACCTGCAAGATCCATGAAGAGAGAGGGTTAGCAATGAATATTTTGGGGTCCTTCTAAGACAACTGCAAAAACAGCATTATTATTTTGAGTGATCATACTTTCATAATTCAAATGCAGAGCATTTTTGCTGTCATTATCTCTCATGATTGCCAAACACTTTGAATGTCTCTTCTACAGTATTCTGAAAATGTCAGCTTTGGTTCTGTTTCAAGATGTATATCCTTTTCAGAGCAAGAACATAGGGTTTTATTTTGTTAAATAATGCCACAGTGTGTTGACTTTCACTAATGAATGTGATTGGAAAAGGCCATATCTACCCTTGTGGTAAATACCATTATTTTGACGCTAACTCTTACAAGAACTAAATATTCAAAAAACAACTTCATCCAAGAAATGAACCCAGACTGGAACTTTACTGAACCAGGCAGTGGGTTTGGTGACTCTTGCAAATCTCTCTTTTACCTTCTCTAATGGGGATGCTAGGTACTCCTTTTTTAAACCCATAATATTCTGTTCAGCTCTGAAAATGCATCTTAAGCCAACAGTCTGTTGTTACTAACATTGAACAGTGATTAAGTTGAAATCAGTTAATGGAAAAACACTAAAAAAGCCATGTTTTCTAAAGAGAGCTGTTGAACAAGAAGAAAAATGGAGTTATGACTCATGAAACTGGAACTAAAGTGTGTGAGAAATGTAGCATATCAAGTACAGTTTGAAACACTTTGCTTTTTGCTTGTTCATTTCTTAGTATTTTCTTGCAGCTTAAAATTTCTTGTAAACTGAATCAGAATACTGACATGAAAAGCCTGGGAGTTTATTACCTTGATGTAGTGATAGCATTACTGCACAGGAAGTCAGAATCAAGAGGCCTTATTTTAAGCCAGAAAATCTCTCTGGAAGGTAACAGTGTAGTAATTCTAGATGACTTGTTCATAGGTTCATAGCATGAAAGCATCCTGCCATTTTGTAGAAAACAAGACTCCACATCAGCAGTTTATTCCAAGCTATTCTCTTTTGACCTACCTCAGAGCCAAGCCCCAGATTTAACATTCAGGCCTTGAATTAGCCATTACAAAATGAAACAAAGTCCCCAATGTCCTTCTCCCTCCTCCAGCTAAATAAAACCAAAGTGATTTCAGGCAGAGAAGTCATGAACAAGCCAAGCACAGCGGGGCCATAATATGCAGCCTGACATTGTTGGCTCTAAACAAACAAACAATTGAACATTCATTTTGACAAACATCTGAAGATCTGCACTGCACAGAAAGAGGAGTCTAAGGGCCAATATTCATTCCCAGGGCGAGTACATTCACTTTGGTGAAGTTACTCAATAGGTTTGCAAAGCCATTGTGTTTCTTTCTCTTCCGGCACATCTGAATCACTTTCTTTCACTAAGTTTCCTCTCCTCCTGCACCAGAATGGAGTAGCAAAAAGAACATGCTTTGTTATCTTTTCTGCCTGCTCCAATATTTCATGTACTTTGGGGCCTTGCTGGCTCCCTTGAACAGCAGCCATTTCTAGGTTTATTCTGCATAAATTATACAATTATGTTTCATATCATCACAAGGCATCTGCAAATGAATAGCAGACACCCCCTTCATACTGAGCCTGTTTAAACAGGATGCTGATGGAGGAAAGAATGTGTAATACAATGAGAGTGCGCTATTTCCAATGGCAAGAGCTCTTTTACACCTGCATAAATAGAGCTGGGCCTGGCTGGCTATAGAGGCATTGTCTATTCTAGTTACTTGCCAGCTGTTATACCAACCATTGTTTTCTTTATGGTTTGGTGTGCTGGCTTGCCTTTCACATTGACTTAAATCTCTACCTGAGAGAATGTGTTTGTGAAAAGATGGATAAGTGGCAATAGATGATAACAATATGCCACAAAGATATTCCTGGAGTTTTTAAGTACAGCAAAGAGAACCCTCACTGAAAAAAATATGCTACTGAATCCAGTTGCCACAGACCTGAAAAGTAACTTTTTTCAGCTTCTTCACTGGCTATTGAGAAATTTGCTATAAATTATGAAAACAGTGTCAGTGGGTCTCAGATGTTACTGACCACTATGAGTCTGAGATCCAGATGAACACCTCCGTTCATAGCTCAGGTGAAAGCCAGTTTTTAGCTTTCATCCAGGATCACTCTGATATTCTTTCCTCACATCAGCTCCCCACTGATCTTCTGAGACTCTTTTCCTTCTGCGGGACCTGGCCCAGATGTGACAAAAGGTGATGGGGTAAAATCTGGGAATGAGGTGGATCGCCCTGGGCATTGAAACAAATCATCTTACACACAGAAAGATTTTCAAACTTAGTCTAGTTTTGAGGCTTTAATCTGGTCCTTTAAAATGACTATGGTCTTTCTCCCATTCTGAATTCTTGAAGGGAAACTGCAGAAATAAATTAACCTTAATTTATATTGGGTTCCAGAGGTGGTTCTCCAAAATGAAGGGTGGTAAAGGGCTTTGTACACAATTTGCTGTGAATTCTATGAGGGGGAGAAAAAAAATAGAAGGCATATAAATTCTTTAGACATGCTGGCATGGATGGGTGAAATGCTCCATTATCAGCTCTCAACTGTCATTAGGTGATCAAAAGGCTTTGATATTTAAAACAGACCTTTAAACTAGATGCAGTGTTAAGATTAAAAACTATAGACCTGTTTAATTGTTTGGGATTATGCAAAGAAGGGTTTGTTTAATTAGAAGGTATTTGGCAACTTGCTAGATTGTAAAATATTTGACAATATGCCAGCCGGGCTGTTGAAGCACTAATGGCAACTTAGGACTTGTGCACGTTGTACATTTTGTGCTGCTTGTGGAGTACATGCTTTATAATGGAATCATTCTGAAGTAGATTTAATGGCTGGGGTAGATGATGGCTGAGGAATGAAATTATTCTGCATAGTAGCCACTGCACAGACAAAGCCAGTGAAAATTTTCTCCAGGTAAGGTGTATTAATTTTGATTCTCAGGCTCTCCCACTCTTAACCTCTGCTGTGGGCTGATGAAGAGAATCCTTGTCAAGCAGGAGTGGATTTGCCTCCTAGCCAGTGCAGGCAAGGAACTGTGGTCCCAACTCAAGAATGTGGTCCCCACGATGGTCTGTGCAATCTGGGTTGTGTGATGGAGAAGCAACCACACTGATGCTGACTCCATCCCACCTGTGCCTCTCTATGGCCCTTCAGACATTGGTCATCTCAGATCTTTTTCCTAAGCCTGGCACATATCAGTCTTTGGTACATGACTCAAATCATTTCTCTTAAATCGGGGTTTAAACTGCTGACAGTCACATCTGGTTGTGGAGTTGGTCAGATGAAGACAAAATGCTACTTCAGTGGTGCACGAGATTTTGTTCTGTTACGGTCAAGGTACTACAGACATATATAGCACGAAGCACACTCAGATAAACAATAATGAGCCATTCATACAAATATATTTCTGCTCATATTATCATGTTTCCTGCATGTGTTCTAAAATTGAATATTCAGTGGATAGCAACACAGCTCTACAGCTTTTCAGAAGGGTAAGCTGACTTTATTATATTGAACTTGTTGATGCAAAAATAAACAGAAGACAACTGAGTAATTTCACTGATTGGAAATGTCGAGAGAGCAGGTCCTTTGGGGTTATATCAGGTAACCCCGCTTTCAGCTAAAGCAGCTTTTTCCTGTGTTTTTCTGGCCCTTCCAATTTTGTTCAAGCAACAATACAGAATAGTAATGAAGGAATGTACAGGGCTGCTCAAAAACTTCAGTGCACAGTTTCGTGTTAGAAACAGGCAGATTTCTATCCAGCTCTGTTCAACAGAGCATTCTGATACTAACAACTGCATTTTTGGCATGAGAGGAATAACAACTGATCATTTTGATTTCTTTTTTTGTTTGTTTGTTCTTTAAACGCTAAAATGTGACGATGTTCTGATTTGCTGTTTAAACGTGTACTGCAGTATCTGATGTTATGTATATCAGTGCATACTTCCTTTCATACTTAACATTGTGCTTTGGCACCAAACAGAACATAATATTTGAAAGCTGGTTCTGAATAAGGACATTAAAAAATACTGGAATTCTTTACAGACCAGAAAATTTTGGATGCTTAGCTCATTTTCAGTGAGAACACAATTAAGAAAAACTTTCTAAACCTTCAAAATGTAAACATTTGATTTTATTAATTCTTATTATTATTTGATATCATGCCACTGGTTAATTATTTTTATTATTATCCCCAGACACTGTTCTCTTTTCACTCAGTAAGCAGATAACTCAGGGTCATTGATTTGTACTCCTGCTCTAGGTTACCCATTGTGCAAGTCACTCTAGTTCTCTATGCTTTAGTTCTCAATTGGGAAAATAATAAAGTGTGCTATAGAGTTAAACCTTGATAGACTACCAACCACCCATCTTCCTCCATCCTGCTTTAAAAGATCTATGGTGCCAGAGACTTTGAACACTTCCTAGGAAATCTATCCCTGTGTTTTTTTTTCCTTCTCCTTGAAAAGATTTTCCTCCTGCCTAACCCAAACCACCACTACTGCAATTGAAGCCCTTCCCTCCTTGCCTTATCCCCAGTGGATATAGAGAGGAATTCACCACCTACCTCTTTGTGGCAATCTTCAACATATTTGAAGACTGTTATCACAACTGTCTCACAGTTGTCTTTCCTCTAGACTAAACAATCCAAGTTCTGTCAATCTTACACACAGAAATTATATTTTCAGTCTTTCTCATCATCTTTGTCCTTTTCAGCCGGATTCTCTTTTATGTAGCTACCTTCACATTGATTTCCCTCCGTCAGTTTCTGATTGCAGTGTTGCAGCTGGGATGACTTTTCTCCAGGCACACGTGTACCAGCTGACACAATTCAGACTTGCTGTGGCTTGGCACTGCTATAATAACCTGAGTAAATAACAACAGCACACCATGAATCAGATCACTAGAAGTTGCTCACTTCAACTCAGCCATGCACATCAGGTTCTGCATCGAAATATGGAAGAATTATGTAAAAACAGCCAGGTCAAGATTAGACCTCTTCCTTTTTTTTTTTTTCTTTGCTTTTCTTTGTGTATATTATCTTTATTATTATTTCCTTTTTGAAGAAGAATTATAATTTTAAAAAAATGTTTGAATGAGGTCTACAAGCAGAACATCACTGAAAGTTCTCAGGAAGTCACTTGTTTTTTGGAAAATATCAGGGATACTTTTCCTTTCATCTCAAAATAGTCTTTATTTCATTTAAATCAGCAGTTCACAAGTCTAAAATTACTGGGGGCAATAGGAGGTCTGGCCTAAATATATGATTGTCAGCAACCAAGTCTTCAGTTTGTTGCATGAATGTTATTTCCATCTAGATCTTTAGGAACAAAAAAATCCAAACTACTCTGAGCTAGTGTCACAAGCAACATACTTCACCACAACTATTTTATTTCCAAATACACTTTCTACAAAGTGGCAGATGTAAGATGCTCACTAAAATGGTACATAAAAACACAAGATGTCTGTTATTTAAATCTGGGCTGTTTTTTTTTCAAGTCACATAGATCTTTGAATAATGGGAAGATAATTATTTCAGCACAAGTCTTAGTATGGAGATTTGGTGAAAAGAGGTAAATATTTATTCCTACACTCAATTCTTGGAAAGTTCTCTTGGCTATAAATTGCTCCAGGCTTGTAAATTCCTCTCTGAAAGCTAGTCACAGCTGTATCTCAGATAGTTTCAAAGCATGCTTTTGTTTAGAATAAGCTACGCACGCTTTGGAGAACTGACTCTTCCCCAGAGGGCTTCCATTTGCGAAACTGCACTAAAGGTTTCCCAACACTTACACTGGAAACAGTAGAACAGCATTTCAGATGGCTCCTCCAGCATTTTCACTCACTGGTCCTGATCAGAAATAGGAAGCACAATATGAAGAAAATTGAACTACTACTGCATATAAAAAGAGAACATTTTTTAGAAGCGTGTGAATTTATGGGCAAAGCCTCTCAATGGACAGGTCTTAGTCAAACCCAAGTGCTGAGGATCCATTTAGGAAGCGTTCAGTGAAGTCTATCCTTGTGCAAGAGATCATGCAAAGAGGGGTCTCTGTGACAAGCCCTGCAGGATGTGCTACAGTGAGCTTATGGATAGATGATACCTTTTGCTGCTTCATTTATCCAGGCTTTGGACACTCAAACACAACTGGGCAATCACAAAATGAACAGTCCCTCACCTAAGCATTCTGCATTTCTGGATGTAAATGGAGAACGTAATGATAACAAGTTGACTGTATCGCTGAGATCACATAGAAATTGATCTTTCTTCTAGGGACCTGCTCCTGGAGATCATCTTTGATAAGCTTTCTCATAACAGCCATCAGATTAGAGAAGGAAATTTGAGAATTCATATTATTATCATCAATGCATAGCATTCACAAG
The DNA here is from genome assembly GCA_035772895.1 of Perdix hodgsoniae. Lineage (NCBI taxonomy): Eukaryota > Metazoa > Chordata > Aves > Galliformes > Phasianidae > Perdix > Perdix hodgsoniae. Next base: position 18,463,585 of record JAPSGF010000009.1, on the reverse strand, counting down.
GGCTCGGGACTTTTTACATACACCACCCTCTTTGTGAGCAAAAAGCACATAAAAAGATTGTGGTCCCAAGGTGCTTGTTATCTAGTTGGCAAAAAAAAAAAAAAAAAAAAAAAGCCCATTGCTGTAACCACAGAGTAGGAGAGTTATAAGAAAGAGGTGGTTTGTTTTGCAATCAAGTTCCAGTGCTGGGAGATACTGCACCTGTTAATGTAGAACAGAGTAATTTACCTACAGAGTTTTGGCCTTCAGTTTAGACACCTTCAGCTCTCATTTGTATTCCGTTATGGGTGACCTGGGCCCAGTGCTTTTTATCAAAGAGGCTCAGTTCAGCCAAGTGCCAGACAAGGAGAGAAATCTTTCCCTGGCATCTTCTGTCAGTTCTCCCTTGTTCTTTGGAGCATCCTTCCCCTCCAGCCAGAGGGGCATCTGAAATGTACAGTGGAGCAATTCAGCTGAAGTCAAGAGGAGTAAGGTAATCTTCTGCTGTCCATCCATCCATCCATCCCAATGTCTGAGGAGACCTCCTCATCCTCTCAGCTCCAAAAGGGTTTCTGGTAATCAGCAGGACCTTGCACTTTTCCTCCTGGCGTCAGCAATTTTCCCTTTTTATCACATTTGCTGCTGACTCCTTCCAGTCTGCTGCTCCTTGCAGCTGTTTGCCAAAACCAATATTCTCACAGCTGCCAGAGGCAGCTTAGACTGGCACATCATAAAAGGCAGCAAGGGCCACATTTCCAGATTAAAATAAAACCCAGCCACTTCAGCACCTTCTGACAATGTGTTTGACATGCCTGTGCTGTAACCTCACTTGTTGGCTCTGACAAGACACAGACATGACCATGACAGCTCACATGGGCATCCTGTCCCTCTGCATATGCCCAGCAGGAGTGGTTTGTTGGATGGCACAGTGCTACCCTATCCTATTCCTCCCTCACAACTGTGTTCTTTCCTTGAGATTACAGAAAACTGTGGCTGAATACCTTATTGGCTCTGCTGCCTTTTGTAGAGCTTACCTCCTTGCCTTGCCATGATCATGTGGATCTACTGTTAACTAATTTATTGCTGTTTTTTGTAGTACAGCTTGTTTTGCATGGAAAGTATCCTCTATGTCCATACCCAAATAGTATATATTCTCAGCTAAATACCTATTTTCTGAGAAAAAATGATGAAGCTGGCACAGCAGCCTGTAATTCCAAAAGACAGGAATTCCTAACCCAGGTGGTCCTTTCCCATTCTGAGTTCCAAAGAAAACTTTGGCTCACGAACAATGTCTAACAGGAAAGAAATTCAGTACAAAACAAAAAGAGCAAGTCCTGGGCAGAACAGGATAAACAGTGTCTGAACCTTGTGCTTTGGGTAGGAAATGTACTCCTAGGCATTGAAGGAGAAAGACTGCTTCACTGACCTAAGTCAGTTGGTAAAGTCATTTGAAATTCTCTGGGGAAAGGTCCTAGGGCATACATTTATGGGTCACTGAGGGTGAAAGCTCTTAATCTTAGCTATAGAGTAGCAATCAGTATTTACTGAAAACACACTGTGAAGGACACAATATCCCACAGGTTCTTACTTCCCATGCTAATAAAATGGGGGCACATGGTGCAGTACACTAACTCCTTTGATGGAGCAACAGTGATCTAGGGGTATTTCTTCATCTGTTTCTACTTGCCACCATGAAGCATTTACAGTAACTGGAGTTAAATGCCAACTGTGTTACTATTTTACTGTATTCCTACCTTACTACTCTTTGGCATGCAAACTGGTGGGTGATATGCCTATACATTCAAGGTCCAGCTGGACCAGACTCTGAGCAATGTGACGTATCTGTAGGTGTCCTTGTTCATTTCATTTGAGTTTGGTTCCAATTCAAGCTATTCTATGATTCTATTCTATGAAATGGAAGCTCACAAGTCACATTACTTTCCCTCACACCATTTCCCTACCCCCATGCCCAGGAGAAGTCTTAGAAAACTTTAGATAGAGATGAGTTCACAGAATCTGTGAATGCTTACTGACACCAGGAAACACTGTTCAGCTTCTAGACTATTACCATTAAGAGGCTGGCACTGGTACTGCTGATGGTGGATTTTTTTTCCCATCACAATATTCAGCAACCTGTTGCTGATGACTTTTCCAAATGCTCAGTATTTGAACTGAAGTCATTTCTTCTCCATAATCGTAATGAGCTCTTACTTTCAAAATAAAGCTTGAAAGTTGACCAAAAATTTGGCTTTTGGTGTAGCCTTTTGTTGTCGTGTGAAAATTCCTAGATTTTTGACCAAAGGAAATTAGGACAAAAATAGATCTGCAGCTGGAAGCTGTTGTTTTGTTTGGGTTTATTTGTTTGTTTGTTTGTTTGTTTTGTTAGGTTTTGAGTTGTTTATTTTTTTAACAGCAATTTCAGGGTTGAATATTAGGAAAAACTATCAGAACACTCAGAAAGAGTGATCATGCATTGGAACAGACTGCCCATGGAAGCAATGGAGTCACTGTCCCTGAATAATTCTATGATTCTATGAATGTTCAGGTATTATATTTATAGACTTTTCAATCAGTTGATGTCAGTGGATCTAATCAAGAACATTTTTAAGTCTCTCTCTCACTCTGCCACTCCTTTTTATGGGAAAATTTATGAGTCCTCTTTTTATGGGAAAATCTTTGGGCATAAAGAACTGTTCCCCATCATTTCAAGAGGAGGAAAACTAATCTTGTGCTGGTTAGATGATCCATACTATCATCATTATAAGCTGATAGTGAGAATGACACAAGTATTTTTGTGCAGTTCAAATGGTGTATATATATATTGTGAGATACCTCTTTCTTCCTCACAGATATCCAAATTCTTCAACTTCTAACACACAGTTACAGAATCAGTGAGATGGCTCTCTCTACACATGTCTGAGCCTCCACACTGGGCACAGAAGGAGCTCAGACACTGCTTAGATTGGATGTCTAGATTTTACATGGCTGAAGTCAGTGCCAGTGTGAAAGAAAAGGCCCTTATAAATCTTGGTGATTATATGTCTCTCAAAATGGCTCATAATGGTTCAGTAATATGGCTTTCACTTGTATGTTTCATTAGCAAACATTCTACTATTTCTTTATTTATTATTTCTTGAACTCAGTTCTTAATTTCTGTGTGAAAAAAAATCTTCATGAGAAGGCAGGGCATCATCTCACTCAAAAGTCTTCCCTTGGGAAGTGTTGATTTTTAAAGGAATTTTTGTTGTTTTTATTTTTTTGGCCAGGAAAATGAAGATAAATTATTTCCCATCAACGCTGCACTATGTATTGGCCATTGCATTCCCAAGGAATGTGGTGCTCTGAGTTTGTTCTGACCTTGTCTTCTCTTCAGCTGAGCACCATCTCCACAGAACTACTTGGAGGGAGGAGCCTTTTCAACATTAGTTGCTCAGAAGGTAAGCAGTAAGTCAAATGGCATGTCTGGATTCATTATGTAGTCAACACAAAGAATTAAAGTATCTCCAAACATGCAGTGATCTGTCTTACTTGAAATGCAACATCTAGAATGAGATAACATTCACTCTAGATGGGCCCATCCCTCTCTTTTATTCTTTTTTTTTAAGACAACTTTTGGGCAACTACAGTTTCAGGAGGCAAAGCTGAACTTCCTGTGTCTGAAATATCCCAGTGTCTCCAGATACACCTGATGTTTGGTCAAGAACTAATTGAAACCTGATAACACTTCTAACTTCATGGGAAGAAAAACTGGTATTCTTTTCTGCTCTGACATGGGATAAAATGAGAATTTCCCATGAGTCAGATTTTTTTTCCCATCCATTGCTATTTTTAATGCTGTGATGCTGTATGTGTAGTTGTACAAGAAAGAAAGCTTGCCAAAAATATCAGCTCTTCCTTACCAGCAGGACATATACAATATATGCAATACAGATGGAAGGCAGCATAGCGCAGACACTTTTATAGCATGAAGATTCTCAGCACTGTCAAAAGCAGAGTGTAAAAACAATAGGCTTGACTTTCCTCCCATCTGTCCTTGTCTAATTCAGATATAAATCCATGAGAGCTGTGCCTCCATAAAACCAAGAAGCGAGAAGAGCTAAGAACTGCACCCATCTCACCTTCTAATCCTTGCAATAATTCAGGTTAACACCATGTTACAGATCTACTTTTACAAAAGGCAAGAGGAGAACTGGGCTTAAGTTTTATGTGGAAACTGAAGCTTTTCATAAATTCCTGTCCTCCCCTTTTCATACACATAGCTTCTGAAATGTAGGAAATCTAAGTTGCAAAATCAGATTTTGTTTCAAGAAATGCTGTACCATATTCACAACAAAAAGTGTAATCTAACCCACCATTCAGGTTCCTCCCCAACTTCTGTTTCTCCTCATCCCTTGAAACTACAGAAATATATTCCTGATCCTCAGCCTTACATTACCTTACATTTCTTAACCTCCCAGAGGTAACATGGCAATGATACAGAAGCAATGTTAGAAAGGATGGCTGACAATAGGAGAAGTAGATGTCTATAAAACCATGATGGATCTGCAGAAAAGGAAAATGGTATTCAATTTCTTCTAGTGTAAGAATGGGAAAGTGGGAAACAAATTGGAAAACTGAAGATAAAGGCAGGGGCGTGGGGTAGGATTAGTCCTTCACGGAACATGAAATTAAGCTGTGGAAATGCTTGCCACAGGAGATAATGGAAAATAAAGGTTTACAAGAGCTTAAAATGTTTTGGGAAAACCAAAACAAAAACATCTGTCGAGGAATGTTAATTACACAAGCACAGGAACACTCCTGAACCACACTATGCTAAAGCCATAGGAGTATTGTGTGAAAATACCTCTACATCTGCTCTCAGGTCCATTGTCCTTGGCATCTAATACTGGCTGACTTTGGAAAAAGGGGTGGACCTTTGGCCTGCCTGTTTTTATGTCAGTGCCTCGATGATACTTGCTGGGGCAATGTCTGGATCACTTGATCCGGGAATGGGTACAACTACAGAATTCATGTGTTTTTCCGAAAATGACTCTTGTGTTCATCCCCTGATGTCTGGCATTACATGCTGCCTGCCCAGCAAGCCAGTGGTAGGAGACCTGGCCACATCTCAGGTTCACATGGTAGCTTCCTTCTTTCTTTCTTGATCCTGTCAGTACCACATCCTGTTCTCAGCTGCATGGTAACTCAAAAAACCCTTCTGACAACTCTTCAAGGCTGTGATCCAGATCCCCAGCATTTAATAATCATGCTTTCCAAATTGTGGATAAAGAAAGAACAAAGTGAAATCTGGTCTCTGAGCGCAGCTGTGCATATAATAGAGGGTTTTTACAACCTAGCCCCAGTGGGCCATTGCAAACCCTGGTTGACTTGACAAGCCAGAAGATGTTCTGGAGACAGTACAGTTCTGGTACACAATCCATCTGGATCAACACAGAAGGAAACAAGGCAGATGAGAAGAAATATGTGGGACATGCTTAGAGGATGAAGGCATTAAAATGGACCATAACAGGACTGTGGTAAATTTCCCAGTAATACAGCATCATGAAAATGAAATCCTTCTTGAAAGACGGTAGAGCATAGGATTGGTTTGCGAAGGGTATATACATGCTGGGGAGAGGGCCAGATGAGTGACTTTGCAATGCCTGAAATCAAACATCTGTTAAGTATTGTACATGACAAACTCTTTGCAGAGTTCATGAGGTCACTAGAAATGGTTCAACATAATAAATTTAATGAGACAATAAAAATAATTAGAAATGGCTCGGCTTGTAAGAGTTTGGATCTCAACTTCCACACAGTTCAGGCTGTTTGAATGGAAGGTTTTTGGCCTGGCTACTTACAGAGGCAGAAATGAGGGAAGAAATTAAAACTCAGATCTATTTTCTGCCTTTTAAATGGTTGGTTGTTTTCAGGGCACTCATTAGCCTGTTCTCACTTCTCTATTTTTATGAAGCAGATACTGAATTTGTATAACAACTATGAGTTCCTAGGGTTTGAATTTGTTCAGAGTATGAGGCATTAAGATTCTGTGACAGTAATCTTCAGCACTGCAAGCTCATCTCAATATGCTGATGTATGTTGCTTAAAGACTTTTCCTGTGGTGTTAGTTCAGATTTCCTGAAGGTAATTCCCATATGTATCCTCTGGGACAAACATTCTGGCCACAAGATCATTACCACTGCTTTATCTTTTAACAAGAAGCAGCCCTCTTTGGGAATCAGTGTGGAAAGATATAAATTGGATCCTGAATAGAAATTTGTCTTTATATCATCTTCGTCTCCTACTGTATACGAATCTGCTTGGAGAGAAGTTAGAAATGTAATTTTGGTGGAATGGTCTCTGCAGGCAGTCAGAGGGATCTGCCACTGTCATAGACAGAAGACACAAGTTTTTACTCCGAAGGCTTGAATCATGCTACTTAAAGAAGTTGGTTTCAGTGTAGCTGAAATCGTAAGTTCTATGTCTCTAAGTTATATACACTAGACATTGCCCCACTGTAATACTTTTATACTTTTATAACTGTTCTGTAGTAAATGAAATAAACACTGAGTGATTCAGTAAAGTAGCCACTTCTTGGAAAACAAAGTGACACATGATGCAGCAAATTGTGACATTTGTGAGATCCATGAGGACCAAGGATAGCAAAGGAAGAGCACTGCAGGCAGGCAGGGAAGCTGTGCTAGCCCATCCTTGCAGCAAGCCCATGTGTGAGAACTGCTTCAGAGCAGGATACAACTGCAGAAGCTCAAGCCAACATTCTGAAGATTTAAAGCTACGTACCACCTGTCTTGAGCAGGAGAGCTGCTATATCATTGAATGGAGCACTTTTTCTCATGCGTGGCACACATGTTTATTTTGTCACATCATTTGTAAATCTCCAGCAACAGCACAAGATTTTTATCTCCAACCATTTTTTTTTCACGTTGGGTTTTCGACAAGGTAAATGAGAAAACGATCTCTCTCGGCTGAGTTACAGAGCATAACTTCAAGGGCATTCTTTCATTTCCAACCTTCTGTTGCTCTTGACATAAATCTTGGGAGCCGGACTACTTAAAAAGCAGCAGGACACTCCAGTCAACATTTCCTATTCTTTTCTTTCAAAATATTCTTGTTTTCATTATAGGGTACTCTCAAAAAGGGAAGGTTTTCTTAATTATTTTTTTCTGCAGTGCTTCAAATATGAGAAGATAAGAGCAAAACACAAGTCAGGAAAAATCTGTAGCCCCTGAAAGTGATCCATTGAGTTGTACTACATACTGCATGTGTGTGTGTTTAACCTCCTTGTTACTATGGGATTTTTTGTTACTCTTTCTTTCCCCTCTTCCAAATGCTGATGGAGTTTTAAGATTCCAAGGCTAAGATATTTTAAACTTCAATATTAACTGTATGTTTCCTCTGGGATATCCTAGGTAAACTAAATGCTGATATTCTTGGCATGCTCTGCTAAGATTTCATTGCTATCAACATTTTCTGTGTCTCAAGTCACATGGCAGCAAAGTTCCTCTTGAAAGTTCAACAAAACCCATGTTAAGAAAAATACATTCTTCCCTCATTTTAGGCCATTATAAATTATTCTCTAGGTATGTGGAAAATCAGGGAAATTACTATGATGTGTTTATCTGTACACAAAAGCCAAACATGAGAAAATATGGCCAGGACTCCAGAGACCACAGTGTGAGTGAGAAACAAAATGTAGAAGAAACATATCCCTTTTAATTAAATATTTTAGTGTATGCACAGATAGGCTTATGCATATATACACATACAGCCAAAATATGACTGAAAATCATCAAAGTGAAAGCCCCGTAGAAAGGGTACAACAGAAAGAACTGCCACCTCAGTTTTAACTATGTTCCCAGGCTGCATTAAATGCAGATGCAATACCAGACTACAAAAAGCAGTTTTGAATGTAGTGTCTATTCTGTGCACACGCATACTCACATAAATGTCAGGAAATGTGTACATGAATTTCTGTCTTGTTCTGAGAAGACCTACCTACCCTTCAGTAAGATGTCTTACAGGCTTTCACAATTGTCATCACTGAGCTTCACAGGGCCTTTGTGATTTTAGCAGCCAACACTCGGATTGCTGTTTTCAGTAGGTTTTATGGTGCCACATGCTATTACGCCATGCACCAAAATAAAGGTGTAACTACCAACAAGCACTCATGTGCATGTGGCATTCAGGATTCAGAAAGGGAAAGAAGGAAACCCAGTGACAGCTTCTGTTGTGAACTGTCTGTGGGAGGCAAGACTGGTGGCTGAAGGCAGACATAAAACTGTTCTCAGGTGGGAATTCTCATTCCTTTTAGAATGTTTGAATCTTTCAATAAGAACATTTCACAGGGATGATATTGTTTAAAAGTAATTAGCAGTTTAAAACAACAACAGCAACAAGCACAACTAAGTAAAACATGTTAGTAGGAAAATATAGCTAATTAATGGAAATACATTTGACTATGCAAACCTTCCCACTTGGAATAGATTTTGAGTTTGGGGGCCCAACTATAAATACTTTACACACAGCTTTCCGTATAATCAGCTTTCAGCTGGGGCCTGAGTGAATAACTGATCTGTTTCAGCTCACCTTCCCATCTGCTCAGCTCTGCCAGTGCTGTCTGCCTCAACATCCTGCTCTGCTGTTTATCCAAAAACATGGCCATTCAAGAGACCCAGCTAGGTCCTCTGAGAAGACCCAGTCTTTCAAGGATTCCTTCAGTTACAGCTTGGAAAAGACTGCTTAGAGATGATGCAGTCTTTCATTGGAAAGAGGAACTTTTGGAAACCAGTCAAGTCCGACTGTTAGAAAATAATGTATAGCTGCTAGTAGAGGAGACAAATGGTGTTAAGTTGTGATGGGGAAAGGGAAAATTGCTAGATTTTTAAAGATGTTTAAAGTATGTTAATAAGTCATGTGTACTTGTGACTTCCGTGGTCAATGTCTTGGTATAGGGCAAAGGCTCTTACTTAATACTTCTCAAGAAAGATTTTTCTTACAGACGTATGTAGCAGAAAAAATGTTTAAAGTCTTTCTATTACAGCTTCAAGAATATGACAGTAGAAGAAAGCCCTGTCCAGGGATTTTCTGTACTGAGTATTGAAGGACTTCCCTAAAGGAGGAGACTTAAAGGTGGTGAATGAGTCATCATAGTCAATGTCCACAATATATCTTGCTAAGAGCAAAATCTCATATGGAGAATACTCTCAGACGAGCAAGAGGAAATGTGTTAACAACACTGATCAGCAGAAACTCTAGATGCCCTGCTCTATACTATTATGCAAACTGCTGTAAGCTTACTTCCAAGCATCAAAGCCCTGTGCAGCACTGGATGTTTATGTCTAGACTGTCTCACACTAAGGGTCATCTCTCAACTGTGCTCAAAGGCACCCCAAAAGGTCTGGTGTCCCCATGTGCTCATGGAGAACTCCCTAGTGCATTGACCCTTAGGAAATTTCTGTTGGAACGGTAATTGAGGAAATCCCAAGACTGCATTATTTATGGAGATCATCTGGTCTCACAGTTCACTACATGGTATGGAAACAACATGTAGCTGGATATCAAAGGCCATGACAACAGCAGAGGTCCACATCTTTTTTCAATATCACTGCTTTAAGGGTGAAAATGTCTCCTCTCTGAGCTCTTCTGGATCAGTGATTTGACTCAGAGCCTGCAAGGCAGGTATGCAAATCAAAAAGTATCAGTGAATAGTTTGTGAATTTGTGAAAAAAAAAGTACAGATCATTAAAGTCAAGTTCCCTTCTGTTTCTGATCACCTCTCCCTTAATTTAATCCCTTTCCAGTAAGAATATACAAAATGAATGAATGGCAGAGTATACATGGCAATGGCCATGAAAGTAAGGCATAGAGCATTTGATTCTTGTCAGCCTTGGGCTACACTCAAGGCTGTGTCATTGACAAAATACAGGTAGATCTGAACTCACTTGCCACATTCCTTAGCGTGTAGAGAAAATGGCTGAAAATGATAGGAACAAGACAGGTCTGAAGAAATCTGATCAGTCCCTAATTTGCTGTTTCTGAATATGATCACTGGAAAATGCAGTAAAGTTGGCAGTTATTTGGTGCTCCTGATGGCAAGGAAGCTGCACCCTAGAAGTGCATCTGGAGTTCTGTTGTCTTCATGGTTTGCTTATGTATGATATAAAGTCAAGGCCTGGTGAGTTGATGAGAAAATAAAAGAAGGCCTATGGCATATCCAGAAGGGCCACAAACCTGCCTAGATTTCCTAGCCTAGCTGTTTCATTAGAAGACCAGCAGAAAGAGTCACTCATTGTCTCAGGACTTTCTGAGATGACACTTCCATGACACCTATAGAGCCGGACAAAATTCACTTCAGGTCTTTATTTTTCATCCACCGTAGCATCTTTATTTTCCTTAAAAAGGCACTGACAAAATATGTGTACATTGCTACAGAGCTAACAGAAGACATGCTGTCCACGTTGTCACTTTTTTTTTGCTTCTTCCTTCCAGACTATGTCAAAAAAAAAAAAAAAAAAAAAAAAAAAAAAAAAGGCATGCAACTTATTACTTTGAAAATTCTTCCCTGAGAAAATACTTGACTGATGCCGGAATATGAATGCTTGGCTTCCTAGTCTGTCAATTCTAATTTAGCAGTCCTATGCTTTCCATTCAATCCTATAATCTAAGCAAAGGGAGCAGCAGTAAATGTAAAAGCACAAACACTACAAAACTGATGCTGGCTTTAGGATGGATTCACATTCCACATACCAAAGTCTGTCTGACTTCTTGGTAGAGGAATTCCTAGGAAAAGAAAGACTGCTATTTATTCAGCTTTCTTTCTGTACAAAGAATTCTGGGGAAAAAGATCTCTTTCTCACCCAGCACCTCTGTGCTCATCACAGATGTTTGTACCCTGGTGGGTATTCTTCAGTGCTTTGATGATCTCTATTTCAAAGGCTGCAGAGAAAAGTCTTCCACTTCTCTGAGACCTTTCCACTCAACAGATTGCACTGTTATGTTACACTATGTCACCATTGTTTCTGCACCGATTCTGCTTTCTCAGACAATAAGAAACCATTTATTTTTTTACAGGATTTTTATTTTACATCTCAAGTTGAGGAGGAGTTGCATACATGCACTGTCCCATCTTCAGAACCTGCCCAAAAACATTAATATTGACAGCATCATATTTTGATGTAGCATTTTGTAGCCACACTTATGTGCTCTTGGCCACACACCATGTGACTGCAGTGATGAATGCATTATAAGACAGACAGAGATGGAAGCAGGACCATTTAAAAAAATAAATATGAAATGGAACTGTAGATAGGTTTGAACTTCCAACATTTCCTTATCCCTCAGCAGATGCATTTATTATTTGTAAATTTCCAGCAGTGTAGAAAATGCCTTTCCTCATTCCCTGAATTGGAAAGAGAATAGTTTGACCAATGAGAGGGATCCCAACACAATCTGTGCAGACCAGACTTTCAGGTCTGAAACATCTAAGCAATGAATAATGTTGTGCGTCTAAAGTCACCATGCCTAAGAACCAGAATGTTGTGCTTCCACCTGCTTTGGATTGGATATAAAGGCCATGTCACCCAGTGATTGCCCAGTCTAGAAACAATGAAGGTTCCAATCACTAAAGTGCAGAATGATAAAGGAGTTGGCAAGCAGTTTCAATCAGGCTAGATGAGAAACAGATATTTCTGTTAAAAAGGAGCTGGTTTGCGTTCAGACCTCTTGAGTGTCTCCGGCTTCTAGAGATCTTGAACTTAAGTCTGCTGCACTGTATGTCAGCAGGTCTTCTTGCTAACCTCAGGGTGCTTTGGATGAACAATACTAGCTTTGAAGCTTGTCAAAGTGTGAAAACTTTGCATGAAACAGGGCAAATTCAAGCAAGAGTTAAATGTAGTTAATTGTAGTCCTCCTCCAGACAGAATAGTGGGACTAGCCACCATTAGTCACAATTGCAGAACAATTAGTACATTTTTCCTTTGTTAAACAAATGCAATTTGCAAGACTAAACTATATAAAAGGGTGGAGGGGGTTTAACACACACCAGTTGCCTTTAATTTCTCTGTCTGCAGTTGTCAGCAAGTATAGAACAAGACTGCATTTCTTGGTGTGAATATGAATCTCCAGTTGCATCCTCTGTATGCCACAAAGGCTGTGACTCATTCAACTGCTTTGCACTGGCTGGGCTACTGCTGGGTTTGCATAACCATGTTCTCTCATGACTTGAATTCTCCAACAAATAGGCCCAGATAATGCATGCGATTAAGGCAAGAGAAAGAAGATCTAAGCAGATTATGGGTCTTGAACAAAATCTGACAATAGCCAATGAATTCAGGATTCAGTTTCTGTTCCTGATATCCTACCTGTACCAAAGTCTCTTAGAACAACACCCAACAGAAAGCAACTGATCTTTCTACCTCTGTGTTTTCTACTCAGATTAAGGAGCAATTTCTAAGATTTGAAGTAATTTTCTTTCTTAGATATGTGACGGAAGACAGGTCATGTCCATCTGTACAGAATGAAGTACAGATGCTTCTCTCATCTCTTTTCTCCAGCAAACTGTACTGCATCATTACACATACAGATTACTGTATGTAAGAGTAGAAGAGAGGAGATCCCTTTGTACAGTCTTCTCTCTTTGAATGAGAGGTTTGCCTGCAAGAGGGTTGGTTTCATACCAGTAAAATCATCAGATAGTAATTAACAGCTCTTCCAATGCATTTCCCAATATTCCTCTAACAAAATGAGCTGATAGAGTTCATGATCATGATCTCGTGCAAGTCACTATTTATACAGATGTATCACTTTCAGAGTAGAAGTCTGGACATCCATCTCCATGCATGTGTTGATGAACTCTTCTGAATTTGCAGAGTGGAATGAATCAAATATCATTTGATGCCCATAGGAATTCATGCTTTTGTTAATTTCACAAGGCTCTGAATGTATAACATTGAATTTATGGAGTCTTCTCATTGCTGTTCTCTCAGTATAATGGCTCCTTCTGTGAGAAGGAACCCAAGCAAACAACTGGAGCATTGGAATAATTGTATTTATTTCATCCTGAAGTCATTGAGAATGTGGCAGAAAGAAGTATCCTCTCGGGAGACAGAGTTTAGATTTTGAGCTAGTCCTATAACCAGCTGTTTTAAAAGATCCAGAGAATACTTAATATTTAAAGATGATTCAGTTGACAGAACTGCACCATATGAAATGGAATTAAGAAGATGAGAACAATGAAGGAGTGGGTGGCCATAACAACTCAACACTAAAGGTTCATCTGAAACATGGAGGACAGGCAACTCATAGATGCCTGTGATTTCCAAACAATCCATGAATGTTTATTGGGGAATCGTGTCTCTGATGCTGGAACGGGATGCAAGCCAAACTATATAAAAAGATACTCCTATACTCCTGGCATAGTTTTGCAATGAGCAGAATATGCTGCATATATGTTTTATGCTTCAGGTTGCAGGGCTCCATGTGGGAGCTTTATATAATGTCTTTCAATATTTATTTAGTTAAGCTTTACAGTTATGATCCTCAGAGAAAATGAATCTCAGATGCTGGATGCTGGCTGCACAATTTGAGTAAGATTATGCACACACACAGACAATCTCTTACTTGTACATGACAACTCCTCTTTTATCTACATTTCTCCAGCTCTCCACTTCAGAACCTCTCCACTAACATATTTATCCTTACAGCTAGGTAAAGCAGTGACATTCCCATTGTGACAGGCTGATAAGCAGACACACTCACCTTGGTGCAGATAGTGTCAGTGTTGCCCAGGATCCATGAGGTTAGTGAAGAAAGACTGGTATGTCCAGAACATGTCTCGTCCCACTGAAGATTTGAACGGCCAGGGGAAAACAGAACCTTCCAAGGACTTCTATTAGCTTCCTGCAGAACCAGTAGAGAACAGAAGTTTCAGCAGCTGACTGATGTCAACATACCTATGACCAAACTTAAAGTCACAACAATAAGTGAATTTGTTTTCCAGATTTCCTTACAACTTTATCTTCTCTGCAAGGATCTCAACCTACAAGGCTAATTTGTATTGCTGGACCATGCTTGTTATTGCTTCCTTTCATACAACTTTTCTAGAGCACTTGAGAGGACAAATAAATGGTGTCTGTGCTTTTTTTTAAAAAAAAGTTCAAACTGCAAAGCTTGCAGAGAGAGACTGTGTTGGCAGATGGTATAGGACCTGGAAAAACATACACTTTGGTGGGACAGCAATTTAATTAAACACTTACTGTGCTGTACATTTCAGTACAGTGGGAAGAGGGATTTCATTCAATGCAAAGAAGGTCGTTTGCTCTTTAATTATTCCAGATCAGAGAAACAGGAACTCTGCCTGTTCTTTATGTGCAGGGCCTAGTGTATACAATGAGGTGCAAAAGACATTATCTTTGGGACTAACAGCAATTAAAGTTTCATCAGCTGTGCTCAGACACCTGATAACAGACACCTGGTTCAACGGAACAGATTCTAAGTCAATCATCTTACCTCCAAACTAGCAAGCAGATTAAGAACCCCTTGGAGAGTTCTTCATGCAAGCAGCTGGCTGCACACCAAAATCTCCCCTTGTGTAGGGACACCTCTCAAGGTGCACAGAGATTCACCCAGGATGTGGTGGTGCCTTGCCAACAGATCCTCGGTGATTTATTGTTTTGAAGCCAAGATTTGATCTTTGATTCATTATGCACTCCCTACACTCTACGTAGCAAATACTCAAGGATATCTAGCCAGTTTGAATCTCATTAAGTCACTGTTATCATTGTTCAAATTGCCATCTTATATCTATTTATATCGATACATATCTTTCTGCCTTCCTCTTACGAGTGAAGTGTGCAGTGCTTTAGTCTCCTTCCACAACAGCCACCAGAACTCGAGTGGCACAGAACAAGTCAGTGCAGGCACACGTGGGGCTAGGCACAGCAGTGAGAACAATGATGTCTTTGCCGTTCACGTGTAATTGAAGAAGCCAAAGATCTGTCAGCACAGTAGTTCTCATTAAACATAAGCATTTGCCAACGGTGAGTGGAACCTGGCATTTCTCAGACAAAAGTATGTGTGCAGACAGTGTGTGCTGCACACACACACACAGCCTGAGGTTTCTGGGAAGTGTCAAGCCATGCAGCTATGCGGCGCAGGCCCTTAAGACCAACATCTTTGGTTTGCACTGGGTTTATTGAACGCTGATGGATCTTCTGTACAGTGCAGGCACAGTCTCTCTGGTGTTTCCAGGAAGCACAGAGCTGTGGGTATCAGAAATGGTTGGGATTTTCAGGTGTAACAGAGGTATGATCCATTTATTTCCTTTGAATGCTGCTCAGTAGCTCTCTGCTGGATAGGGAAATTCTAGGCACCTATAAAAAGTCCTCAGATTCCACAAAAAAAAAAAAAAGAAAAAGAAAAAAAAAAACAGACAAGTAGAAAATATGTCTATGAAAAGACAGTTATTAAGTTACCTTGAGTATTTGTCTGGATGTTAGGGGTGAAGAAAGGAAAAGTTAGGTACCAGTCACTACTATGGTGTGTTAAATTTGCTCTTGCATTCCCAGGTGAGTAGGTAGGAGAAGGAGAAAACAAATATCTTGAAGTTGATTTTAGGTCATCAGGACTGTTCAGGGTTAATAGGAGCTGTTATTTCTGACATGCCAGGGAAAACTATTTCAGATCTATCAGCTCTGCCAAAAAGAGCAAAATCAATCAAACATTTTAGTTCCTGTGTAGGAAGTAAAAATAATTATTCTGTTATTTATTACTGTAAAAAAAAAAAGCTTCATTTCAGCCAAAATGTCTGAAAAAAAAAAAAAAAAAAAAAGCATTCAAATTTTATGTGTTTGTGGCTGTAGGAGGATTTGAGTTGGATGGCTTAAATGAGTCCCTGTGTGTGTATGTGTAAATGTCACAACATGCCAAATAAACAAGGGTCTGAGGGGTATGAATATGACTGCATTTGAACTTTGGAAAAAATCAGATTCATGTCCTGGTTGCATGCTGGCACAACAAAGTGAGCCAAGCTCTTATTCAAACACACCCGGGACTGTGAAAAGTTCAGTCCTGCATCCGTTTGCTGCTTCCATGTCTATTGCTGCCCAAAGCAAGTAAGAGACAGGCTGTATTGGCTATTGTTTGTCACAGATGGACCAAAATATTCTACCCCAATTTGGAAGTGCCTCTTGTGGCAGCTCTTGTGGCTGCCTATATAGCAGAGGTCAAAAAGAAAATTAGTGGAGTTTATTTTCCATTCCAAACAGGATACCTGCTGAAGAAAAAGAAAAGAGAAACTCCTTGTGAACATTTAAATCTGCATGGTGGTCCCCATTGCTCCAGTGGTATTGCTTTGTATTGCTACAAGAGAAATCAGAAACTGATTCCCAATCTCATCTTTTCCTTCCCACACCACTGGAAGCCAAGTCTTCTGCTGAGGCAGCAGCCTCAGACCTCTGGGACATTGAGAGAGACCCTTCACTGCTGAAATTCAGCAGAAAGCTGTAACTTCAATAATCCATTGAGATGCTGTACACATCTTAGTGCTTAAGCGTCCCCTCTGGCTAATGACACATCTCCTCAGTTTTTCTTGTAGGTTTTTTTTTCTGTAGGAGCATTGTTTTTGGAGGCAGAATACCTCCAGCTGTCACTAGTGGTTTTCATCCCAGAACAGGCTGGAAAATAATGATTTCCCCTCTAGTTTGCTTAATAGAAAAATCACATTACAGCAATGAAATTCAGCTGAATGGTTCAATAAACACAAATGACAATGCAACTCCCTGATATCTCAATGGAGAGTTCTAAAATAGCATGTAGATCCTCTGGGTATCATCCTTAATCTGTTAGATGGGACTTTGCCATGTAAACATTCAAAAAGAATGAGAGTTGCTCAGTTTTCTCAGTTTTGGAAGATCACTGGGAATTGGTCCAAGATTGGATCTCGCGTTAAGGGAAGATTTCTCCAAAGAGAAGTTCCACATGAGTAAGTTCCCTCAGGATGGAAGGGCTCTTGGCTGCTGCTTTTATAAGATAAATATGGAGAAGCCACAGTGTGCTATAAAAACAACTTTACTGGAGAACATTTTACAAGGCCCATTTTCGCAATGATGGCTACCTCCAAGGCTATACAGTTGAAAGTGTGTATTCACCTTCTTGAAAAACAGAGCTGTCTTGACAATCTGCTCCAGTTCCGCTTGCAAGGATCTTTTGGTTATGTTATGGGTGACCTTCTACACTGTGTTTAATGACTTTATGGGAAGCTGGGAAAACGTCCAATCATTCATAGTTGAAATACTGCACTTTGGACTTGGTACCAATACAAGCAACCTCGTACTTTATAAAACTGACTGGGAACCGGTTCCCCACCCCTTCTGCTTTTCCAAGAACTACAGCCACCACAATAAAGTAGCAGTAGAATTTATGATCATTTACAGTAAGTGGAAACAAAGCTCTTCTGGTATCCCATCCCCAGTACTAGTTTATTTTGCTTAAAGCATTCAAAGTCTTATGAAACACTTCATGAACCATCTCATGCAAGTACCTACCAGGCCTTTTGAGCTACTTGGACCTGTCCAGGAAATTAGTAACAAAAATCTCATTGCAGTCATACAATAAGACTCAAACTATTTGCCCAAATCAAATCACTCAGAAAGGTGGCCCTACTGACTCAAGGCCTGTAAATGTTCTCTCAGTGACTTTTTTCATCTCTTTGCCATTAGTATGTTTTCTGGAAGTTACACTTCATGATAAGGCTTTCTTGAACTCCTGACAAATGCAGAAGGAACTTTAAAGTAACCTGGACAGAGTTGAAAGCAAGTGGTATTTTATTTCAGAAAGAACTGAAAGAGGGAGATCTTCCCAGCTTGAGTGATAGATCTGCAATTTGAGTTAAGGCAAACACAGCTCCCAACCCATCACTCCAGCATCTGGTCTGTTTTGAAAAGAAGGAGATGTTATGTCTGTCAACCTGCCCAGAAATCCTTTAGCTGGCAGAAAGAATCTGAAACTAAGATTATCAAAAGCCAAAAAGGAATATTTTGCAAAGGCTTCAGGGGTGTTTGGACTGGGGAGAGGAAGAAAATTCCTAGAAAACATAGCTGGGAAAACAGACTGGCCACTGACTTGTAACCAGAGCTTAATCTGCTGCAGTCAAGCACAAATGTGTAGATTCCCAGAGCTGTGGATTTCTGGACTGCAAGCAGTGAAATGGCATAAGCACAGCTTATTGTGTGTAAAACGGGATTGAGCAAGCAGTATTGATAAACCTGAAGTGCATGAGGGTGGCAAACTCCCCTGCTGTAGCTTCTCTACTTTCTGCATTGGCATTGCAGTGCAGTAGGTTTTCTCTAAAGGACCTAGCACACCAGAAAAATGTTGGGCTAGTCTGGTGCATAGGTGGAAGAATCAGGAAGAGGCCATTATCCCAGACAATGTCCTTTAGGAAGAGCAAGTGCTGTCCCTATTCCCAGGCAGGACATTTATTCTTCCTGAGGCTCATAAATCCTTCTCAGTCTAACTGAGGATGGCCAGTAAAATGTCAAATGCTTGTCTTTGCCCTGTTGGAGGAAACAGCAGCAGCACAGGTAAAGATGGTGCCTATCAGATGCCCCTCATTGGTGCAAAGCTTCTAACAAAGAGATTCATGCTGCTTGCAAAAGCACTGTCAGTTCTGCCCAGGAACAAGTAGTAGCATTTAAACACATTTGATAGCTGTCTATAAGGTATGTCATTCATTTTATGAGTACTTGTAAAACAGGAAATTCGAAGACTGCCTATGACAGTCTGTGGAACTAGAAATATGGCATGCAGCAGTTCAGTAGAGATTTCAATAAAGATTTCCCTTAGATGTCTATGGATGATGCAGCTTCTGTGCCACACACATATCTCACAGCTAAACTGACTGAAATATATTTTTCTCTCAGTTGAACACTGGTCCAAGCACCTCATCACCAGCTATTCTGGCAAGTATAGGATGAAGAGCTTCATTACCTGTTACTCAGAAATAAGCCAACTGAAGCACTGAGCAGTGGGCCAGAAGGAGACCAAAAATGGTACTGTATCTGAAACACAAGCACTTGACTTAAATGACGTAAGTCAGCATTTCCTGAAATGTAAGAGTATGATGTTGGGTGCGGGGAGGTTTTGCCCTTAAAATCACACTGACAGTCTCCAAGACACAGGCATGAGCTGGCCAGGCAGGAGTTTTTTCCCTCTTCATTTATGTGAATTTAAAGTCTCACGTCTGCTCTGCTAGTTCTGAGATCATTCTTTGAAAACTGTTGCCATTAGTTTCAGAGTTAAATAACCTGAAAGTGAAATGGAGTGATGAAATTGACTGATTTTATTTTCCTCATTTCGGCAAATGACCCAAAACATTCTGATTTGGGCTGACAAAATACAATTGTCTCCCTTCCTGCCCTAATTTCTCCTTATGACCACTGGGGGGAAAAAATCCATCCTTTGTGCATTTTTGACTGATCGGCTCACCTGCAAGTGACCTCATCTTTATATGGCTGATTTGAAAGAAACACATGTTTAATCCAGAAATGCTGTTGTTTCATGGTCCTTCTATGGCACAGAGAGAGCTTTTGCTGACAAATCTCTTCACAAAAGCAACCAACATCAGAGAAGTTTGCTCTGACTGCTGCATAGAAACACATGAACACGTAGATTTTTCTTGGCAAAACTAACTCATGGCTCTGAGTACATAGTAAAAACAAAAGTCTTAACAACATATCAGAGGGCAGGAAAACTCAGGGAAAAAAAATCTTACACTTCTTGACATTATTTTTTCTTTGCTTTGAAAAGCCTTATTCAGAATGTGTGCTATTAGTTATGCATTGGCACGTTATTCTTGCTTCAACCATTAAGGAAAAAAAGCACCTTAAACAAAACAAAAAAAGCATATTCACCACTCACTTAAAACTGTCGCCAGACTTCAGTGGACTTTTGTGTTGGTTTTGCCGTAGAGAAATCAATCCTCTTTGGTAGCCAAAGGCACTTACACAAATTTCTGTCTCTTTAAAGAACACTTTGTCTTCTAGCAGCGCCCTTTGCAGTGAATCTTGCAGGTGAGCACACCTGGCCTCTTTCAGGATAATTTGTATGTAAATACCAAGATTTATTCCAACACTAACTAATCATGTTACAACTCTGTGGTTGGAGGAAAAAGCACTAGACTAGTTCTGAATTATTCAGATAACTGGACATTCTAGCTTTCCCGCAGCATCCAAAGATCCTCACAGGACAGGCAGTCATCCAGAATACTCAGGGGAGACCCGTGTTTGTCTGAAGGGCACCTGCAATGCCTTTTGCAAAGAAGGCCTCATGGCAGAAGATGATACACATGGCGAAATGGGAAGGAAAGGCAGATTTTTGGAAGTACTGGAGAGAAGAAAAACTCTAACAGAGACTGTAGAGCTGCTGTAACTCATATAAAACTACAGCTGCTATTCAGTCACAGTTTTGTGATTCTGTGACAGTGGCATAAGCCATACAGTAGAGGATAGCTCCTTGTTCCTTTTGCTAACTTCTTATTCATAATGTAAATTCAAGCTTCATCCAGCTTGCAGCTGGGGACTTAGAATTATTTACAAAAAGGGAGAAAAAAGTAATAGTGAAAGTACCTAAAATAGAATTTAGGTACTTAGACAAAAACTGCAGTCCAAAAATTCTACAGGCAATTAAATCTGTATATGTCTGAACCTGCCAGTTTCCTCTTCAGATTCAGTAGTTTTTGTATACCTGCAGTTCTGCTATAGTACAAGATCATTTCTCTCTTGGCCCTATCAGTCCTGGATTCCCCTCTGCAAAGGGGAGGGTGGCCAACAGCAGGCTTGAAATTCTCATGAGAATTCTCTTAGGTTAACAAGTGATTTATCCTTCAGGTGTTCGCTTCTAAATAAAAAAGAGAGAGCCCACGTGAGATTTACTGCCTAACAGAAACAAATGTTCCTCCTAATAAGGAGATCCTGTGACCATCTATCCAACGGCTGATTTTTGGATTGGGGCAGGAAAGGGAATATTTCTCACTAGTTGATCCCTACCTGGAGGAAACATTCTGGGGGTAGATTTGGGTATTTTATAATCCCAGGGTTTGAATTCTGTGGTGGAAAGAAAGCATTTGAAAGGAAGGCAAGTTGTTATTGTAGTTGTTTTTCAGAATATAAAAGCAACTTAGAGTAACAATGATAACTGTTGTTTAAAGAAAAAGCTATTTGAGCCATAGTATAAATTGCATAAGTCACTGAAAGAGTTCAAAATCACATTATTGACATCCTTTGAAAGCATAACACTCTTTCTCTGAAATGAAAATGGCAGGCCACAGCAGAAGAGGCTTAGAAGAGCCTGAGTATAACATATGCTTTGTTTTCTTCCTCCTTCTCAATTCTTAACCAATGTAGCCAGCGTTTTCTGCAGGGTTAAATATGCAGAGGGCAGGCCAGGTTGTGAGCAGCCCTAACTTCTCATCCATGATTACGGAGAAATAGAAAGTGTTGTACCCTAAAGCCTCCAAAGCAAAAAAGCACTTCAGGCTTGGACTTTGGATATCCACCTGCTTCCATTAGCTGTGAGGAATAAAAATAGGTTTGCATAGTGTTTTTTACTGCAAATTCTATCTGTCTAAATATGATAAGCACTCTCTCTCTGTATGCACTCTGCACACACCTCAGTGAGTTAGTGGAGCTGAGAACCTCTCACCAGTGATTGCACTTAATGACTCTTTTCTCATTTACACAATTCGCTGTGTAAGAGTGTGAAACCACCTGCTCTTATTCCTTAGAGAGCTATTGAGTTGATTGTCATAACAAGGATTCTTTGCCTTACCAATGTAACAAAAGAGGGGGAAGGACAAAAGAGAAGGTACAATGAGAATGGATATGCTACCTGGGTCATTATAACTTTGCATCTCTCCTGGTAATTCCTGTCCTCTGAAAGCAAATGCAACCAGGGTGGCACCTAACACATTCATCTCTGTGCCATCAAGGCCTGATCTCAAGATCTCTGGAGCAATTGCCCTATTCTACCCACAGTGTCAGGAAAAGGCTAAGCCCAGGAAGCGTGGGAGGAGTCCTGGAGCTCCTTTCTGAAAACCTCTTAGATCTTCAGAAGACCTAGGGTGCATTTGTACCTCAGATCACTACATCATCCTAAGGAGTGGCTCTAAAACACACTGTGACAGGAATCTTCAAAATGTCACAGCACATTCATAACTAAAAGTTTAAAGTCTGAAGGATATTTTGTGTCCTCTGTCTTCATATGTTCCATTTTATCCAAAGATCTGTAAATGAAGTGCAAAGACTGCAATTTGCCCTAAGAACCTCCTTTCTCACATGAAGAGCTCTGTCACAGAAACTGAAAGACTCTGCAAGATCACAGTGGAGATGATCCTAGGTCATGGAACCTCTTTAGATCCCTTCAACTGAATGAGTGATACAGCAGAGAGGTGTCCAAGGTAGACAGTAGCCTGTTTACATAATGCTATAAGGCAAACTTGGAGTCTCAGTGACATCTTCAAGCACAGGGGCTCTCCTCATGCCTGAGAGCAGAACAAATCCCCATGGTGCTTGGGGAATGGCAGACACAAACACCCATTGTGTGGAGTACCACGTAAGAGAATCTTATTGATACACTCTTCAGTACAGCTGCAAGTCAACCAGCCAGGAGAAGACTTCCAGCTTCAAAACTGAATAGTCTTCAGCAATAAAAGCATACCAGATTCTGAATATAGTTCAAGCAACAGGCAGAGACAGCTCTGGAGCATCTTGCTACCTGATGTGTCCCTGGCTCCTTTTCCTGCCAGAGCTACTTTTACTTGTGATCAAATATGGCTTGAGATGCTTTTCGTGAAACTCCCTGCACCCACCATTCTCCAAAGCCTGTGATGACCCTGGAGCAGGTTAAGCAGACACCTCCTTCCCTCTCCCATGTAGTCAACACTTTGCAGTGCTGAAGGGTGATTCCTCTCCCACCTGGCCAATGGTGTGATCCTTCTGTCCTTTCACCCCTTGGACAGGAGCTTAAGACAAGCAGCAATGAGAAGCATTAAGTCAACTGCTGCTCATGTTTAGGGCCTCAGCCAACTTCTGGGATACAGACTCTTGTTTCTTCTGAAATATCAATTATTTTTGCTCTCCAGTTTGGTCTTGTTGTTGTTATTGTTGTGTTTTAAAGGAGTATGATAAATGATAGAAACACTATGTCTCAGTACCTGGCTCACAAGTGTATAGGGGTGCCAGGCCTGGGAATGTCATTACTAGCCTTGTTTAGAGAAAAAGGTTAGTTAACCACAAAACTGCTCTGCTGCTAATTTGTTTAATGGCTCCCATGGTCAGAAATGTGGTCAGACTCACAGCATCCAGGAGCTGTTAATCACCTGTCAACGGGCTTTTACAGTGTCTTCTGCAATTGCAGCCCTTGCCATTTGAGGTCCTGTCAGCAAGGGTATTGAAAAGAGCAATATTCATAAAGCTCTCTCTGGAGAGAGAGAGCAGGGCTGTGGCTGAATCTCATCTGTGGTGTATCTCATCTGGGAATGGATTTAATTTGCCAATGAAAACTCAGATTCTTATGGCAGTAAGGGACGGTACAATTAGCATTATTTTGCAGCTTCATTTTAATGAATCAATATGGTCTCTCCTTCTTTCTCCACTCCATCCCTTACAACTTCTGGACACCAGGGCCAATTTCAACAAAACTTGATGCATGGGAGAAGCCTTGTGCATTTTATGTTCCCACCTCTCACAAAAATAAGGCTGACAGAGAAAATAGAAGGTAATTAATGCCTTCCCTGGGAGTGTACTTCCAGTGCAATCTCAAACACCTGTCTTCTGAGAAATGCAAGTGCCCCAGTTGTGGAAAAAACTTCAGAGTGTGCATGTTATTAGAGACAACAGAGGAACCAGACCCATACTCCTCCTCAATTAGGACTGCTGTGTTTTTACATTAGGGTAGGGCTTGTGTTTGAATCCAGGCCTGCCATGTGAGTCTCTGTGCTCTGAAGAACTGCTGTCTCTGCTCCACAGAGCTACAGTCTGATGGGAGCTGTGAACCATGGAACATCAGCAGCTGAGGGGAAGAAGAAACAGCTGAGAGGTTATGCCTGTTTCATTAATCAGCTGTGGTGATGCAAGAAAGGAAAGGAGATACCTTGTTTGATAAGATTGTCACTGTGCAGGTTTGCTCTGGGATGATCCAGAAGTACTTAAAAAAATATTGTAATCATATCCACTCTCCTCATTTTCTCAGTAGTTTGTGCTTGAATCTGTACCTAGGCACAACTTTACTGCATGATTCTCACCAACATGGAGAAACCTAGAGCCTAAGCATCCATACTAATCACCCTCCTTCTGTCCACTCTTTCTTTCATAAATAGCCCCACTCCTTTCCGGCTGACTCCCTCGCTTAGCCACGTGGCTGACTTGCTGAAACCAGTGACTTTTGTCCTTCCTTGTGAAAAAGAAGCACTGACACATTCTGTCCTGTCCCTTCTCCCATCAGAGCTTGTCATCCCACTTCACAGCAGGAACGAAAAGAGAGATACAGGCAAATTTTTGGCTCCTCCCTACATGTATTCTGCTGGGGTCCCTAGGCCTGTTGGCTTAATATGTTATGAAGGTTGAAAGTGGAAAGACACAAAGGTTGGATACAATTTCTTTTTGTTGGTTTTGTGCCTAATTTGTGATCTCTTCTGTGGGATGAATCACTTGCCAGAGTTACTAGATTCATTGTCTTGGGGGACTAGAGGCATCCTGCATGATCCTCGACACGGATGTGCTGAAAAACATGAAAGCTCACAGCAAATGCATATCGTCAAGAAAAACACAATGTGGTTAAGTGATAGGTTTTGATCGCTAGTGGTGGGTATTTCATCGCACAGGAAATAGCTGGTTAGGGTCACTGTGCACTGATTACACTATTAGAACAGAATCACCTCATCACACCCCACAGTTTGGGATTCAGACAGATACTCAGTGTACTGATACTAAGTGTACTGATACACGCTCCTTTCCACATTCCACTAAGAAGAGCTGATTTCTGCTCTCTCTGATTTCTCTCTTTATTTCCACCTAGAAAAAGGTGTATCTGAGCTCTGGAGCTTGAGGCTGTAGTAAATGCAAGATTCTGAACTCATATTCTCGTCTAAATTAGACAAAAGGTAAAAGACATCTGTTGTTCATGCTGGGAGATTCTGGACTTCATTTGTAGAACATTCAGTAAGCAGACCCATGGGAATCAGATCCAATCTAGCTCTATAGGATTTCAAGACCACTGGGGACTTACAAGCCTCTTATTTGACCTCCTGCAAAAACAAGTCCATAAACCTCACCCAGAGTAAGTGGGCCAAGAGGATGAGGAGAACGAGGCTAGGCCTTCAAAGCAGGACTGGCTAGCTTTCTGTGAGATATCCTGCCAGTTACAACCATGGGACCCCACAAGCTTCAGATCTTTTGCACCATGGTGTACATATAATAGCAGTTAGCTATGCCTTTCAGTCTTGTATCTTGGTTAAGCTCATATATTCCTGCCTGTGCCCTACTATTTATGCTAAGTATAAAGGACTGTCGCCAACATGCAAAAGATAATGTATGTAGTGGGAATGCTAAGTCACAGCTTGAAGCAGTGATTGAGCACCTGGTGGGAAGGTAGGGCCAACCCAGGGCAGCTCAGTGCATGCAATGTACCTGAGTGACTGGAAGGGGTAGATCCTGGCTCCACCCTTTCCGAGACTTCATTTAAGGGTTTGCAATGGAGGCAAGGGGTATCTTTTTGGGGTTTTCTGAATGCTTGAGGCTTTTTGAAGGTAAGCTGTTTCTTTCTCTTATTTCTCTGCCTACTGCTGTTGTGTTTGAGCAAATCCTTACTTGCTGTAGCTTGGGACCTTGCTGCTCTGCTGTTATTGTGTGTTCCATCTTATTATAATATACAACATTAATGTGTTGAACCTGGGTCATTTCTGAGGCTGTGGACTAGTTCCGATGTCTGAAAGCAATTTCTGTTTCATTGTTGCTAAGGAGCTTGGGTCTATCTCACTGAGATTATTTGTGGGAGGAAGAGAAAAATGTCAGTTAGGAAAAAAAAAAATGTAACAAAAGAAAATGCCAAATGGATTCTAACAGACTTTTCTAATATTACTTCAAACTGAGGAGGAACTATCTGTTTATGTTTGAGAAAACATTGAGCAGTTATTTCCTAATGAGTTGACAAATAAAAATGCCGGGGGCTAGAGCTGATATCTGAAGAGGATATTAATTTTCATCCCTCTAATTCAAATTCAGTATTTGTTGTTAATTTTTTGTTTCTTCTTTCTATTTCGGACTTTTATAAGAAGTAAGCTTTCTAGTGCTCTCCCTTCTGTAAGTTCAGACTGAAAACAACTGATATTAACTTACACCTGGGTGGTTAAGATGGAAGAAGTAGGAATCTTCACTTCCTACCTTCATCCCTGCTATTATATCCTTTATTTGTAAGGCCTATACATCTGCATGTAAGAGAAAGACAATAATAATTCAAATTAGAATCTGCTATCTGGAAATACTTATCCACTTTACAATGGTAATGTCACATATAGTTTGACTTCTCATCTACTAAAGACTGCACTGATGTAGGAAGAGTAACCACTTTAGCCATTACTCAATTCTGTGATTCACTGGTGAATCACAGAAGCAACAGTGTCTTGAAGGGTTGAGAGTACTTACTTTCTAGTCTTATAATACAAAGAAAAAAGGAATTGTTTGGGGTGGGGAGTGGGCCCACAGAGCGGAATGGGAGGCTTGCTGCTTGAAGTAAGCACTATATAAAAAAGTGGAATAAAATGATGACTTTTAGACGCGTACTTTGGAATCACTGTGCCTATAAGAAAAAATAATTTTTTTCTAGCATCTAATTAAAATAATAGGAAGCGTATATTTTTGTACTTAGCCACTCAGTAGGAAACCCTGAAGTTTCTGGTGGCTAGACTTCTTAAGTGTTAACACTTATAACCTGTAGAAAAACTTATTTTATAAAATCTTTAAAATATAGGCTATGTAAATTTGCAATACTTTTTTAATGCTGTAGCCAGACATAAAAGTTGTAGATCTGAGTTGATTGCAGACTCTGTCTGAAGCATGTGTGTGTTTCTATGACATTGTTTATCGTTAGTGTTTGGCCAGATGAGATAACATAGAGATGTGTCAAACGTGTGACGTGTGTTATCTAGACACTATGAACACTCTTGTTGCAGGGACATGCTGACACTACACTTTTGAGTAGATGAAGACAGCATGATGGTTCCACTTATGCCAAGGAAGAAGATGAGTGATGCTAATCCCTCCAATGCTTAATGCTATCAACTTGAGCTACCAAGATGGAACTGCTAAGGTGAATTCAGCAACACAAATAATACAAAGCTCACTTGGTTTTTAATAAGTGCAAAAAAGCATTTCATCTCGTTGTTGTGGAACTATAGTGAAAAAAGGTGGCAAGCTCTTATATACAGGAAATGTGTGCATGCATGAGAACTTGCCTTCAGGCTTGCTGCACTTTTATCTGATTTTGTTTTATAAAATGTTACTTTCCTTTGTTAAGAATAAAAGCACAGTATTTGAGATTGACAGGCTTGAGGACATTAGAGTGAGGAAAAAATCAAGAAATATCATTTTTATATTCCATTTTGATCCCTATCATAAATAGAAGCTGATGCTTCACTGAAGATCAAATTCTGCCATACCTGTACACCTGATGGCATGAGGTCTGTGATGCTATAGAATTTCAGGTCTGCATCCCTGCTTGCATGCATGTGCATCCTAATGACATCCCTCAATATACAAGGGGATCATAAAGGACAAAACTGAGCTGAAAAGTTGCATTTTGGGGGATTGCAAGGAGAAATTCTCAATATACATAGCTCTTTAAGAGTGTACCTACCCTATGATATAGAAGACAGTGGGGCGTAGGGGGAAAGGAGCTGGTAGTGATCTGAACTGCATGTCCACCAAGTCCTATGTAAAGGTCCTAGATGAAGTCTGGTAGCACAGCAGCCAGATTTTCCCACTTTCATGGGAAATGGGACTAAATGTCAGTCCTCTCATCTGCAATGGGCAGATTACTGGAGGTAACACTTCAGAAACCAGCCTGGGTCCAGCTGTCTCCCAGACTCCCTCCCATACAAACAATTTTAGGGGAGGTGAGGATTGTATGACAAATTCAATTAGAGATGAACCTGAGGGGGGAAGAGGTTGTCAAAACAGACGATTAAAATGAATGCAGATTGAAGCCAAAGGAAGTAACCAACATTAAGTCATGCCCACAAGCAAGGAAAAATAACGTGTTAGGAGCCCCAAGGTAAAGCGGACTCATTTGTTTTTTCATTGTTTTTACAGTT
Source organism: Perdix hodgsoniae (assembly GCA_035772895.1). NCBI lineage: Eukaryota > Metazoa > Chordata > Aves > Galliformes > Phasianidae > Perdix > Perdix hodgsoniae. The sequence goes on along the minus strand of JAPSGF010000009.1, from coordinate 18,435,246 downwards.
TCTCATTTTCTTCCCCTCCGCTCTTCATAGTGCTACTGCTTGGCTATGCATTAAACACTTTGACAGTCACAGAACCATCTCACATTTCCATGTTAGCAAAACACTAAAACATAAACAATTTATTTCTCAAAATCTGTAAGGAAAACAAACATTTTATAGAGCTCCAGTTCTCTCTCCCTTCTCCTTCCCTCTAGCCCCCAAACTATTGCCAGTGTAAAAGACAAGAGGAAAAAATAGACCCTAAGTAAACAGAAATGTGAGTGTTATTTACTGTTCATGGGTTATATGCCAAGGAGATATCAACTGAACAGACATTAGGAAAATATTTATCCAAGTATTAATATATTCTTTATACGTGACACATTGCACATCATTATTTAGCTGGGCTGATAACACAGAAGCTTTACTAACAACATATTTCTTCCTGTGCTTAAAAGTCTTTAAAGCATTTCTAACTCTGGCAGTAAATCACAGCCTGGTTTGCAGATATGTTGTGTATACGCATGCATATTCCACTTCAGACCTTCTAATCACACAGCAGTATGTCCATATCTTTTCATCCTTGGTACTGCCATGTCTTTTTCCTTATTATAAAAGGAAAAACAAAACTATCAAGGTCTATCACATCCTAAGTTCCTACTAAAATTCCCAGCACTGCTTAATGAGAGGGCTGATTGGGTGGAGATAATATAAGAACTGAAACAAATATAGAAAGATTCCAGATACTTTCAACACTTTCTTAATTTGTTCAGAAGTGCTCTACTGTTTCAGGACTGAGGGGTGATGGGTTTATCCTGGTGACCTGCCAATATATTTGTTCCCAGATCTAATCCCAAATATTCTCATACTTGGTCTTATTATTATTTTCCTAAGTTTGGAAGATTAAAAATCTTGGTACAATTCCCATCTGCCTAAGGAGTTGAACTCCTGGATGCTCAAACTGTTGCCATGTAATAAATACTAAGTCCTAAATTCAGAAATTAAAGAGAATTTAATTGCATTGATTGGAAACAATATTAATAGGCATATGATTAGAGGCCTGGATTTCTTAAGTGTTTGGTCAGTGTAAAAGACCTGGTCCTCATTGCACAGAGGACAGCATGGATTAAGCTCAGGAGGGGAGGCAGAAGAAACACAAGGCAGGGACAAGAACAGAGAAAGGGCCACTAAGTTTCCTTGTATCAGGGTTTACACCAGCTCCAGCAGGACTTTGAGCCCCTCGTGGTGCCTTTTTCATTAACAAGCCTAGGGGAATGACAAAGGCATGGATGCAGGGGGTCCCGTAATTCAGCTCTGATTCTCTGTGCTTCCCAAGGAAGTCATCTAGCCAACCTCTTCTACAAGTCTTCACAAAACATTAAAAGGCTCCAGACCTCACCATGCCAATTTTATAAGGAAAACTGGAGCGTGGCAAACTTTAGTGACACAGCCACGGTCAGTGACAACTTCAGGAACAGAAATTGTGTTGATGTTCCTTCTGTCCTGCGTGGACTCCCAGGCCTTCATTAAAGAGCCGTGGATGTCTCTGCAGCTACAGACTTGTGCAGGAATCCACAGGGACTCGTAAAGGCTGATGCCACTTTAAAATGACTTCCTAGGCATTCAAAGGCATAAAGGTAAAATTTCTGTAGGTATGCTGTAACTTACAGCCCCAGCTCATGCCTGCCTACAAATCTATCTTTTCACTGAAAAATGTTGCAAGAAATTGAAATCATTCTGTTTATAACTGCAAGATCCAAGGGCCAGTCAGTCCAGTGGCATCCCTCTTTTACTTTGTCATGTTCTTTACACCAAAGGATTGACTTAATAATGCTCTAGTAGTCTATCGTGTTAAGAAGAGAAATAAAAAAGGTAATTGTTAAGGCAGTAAGATATACCCCACACATGCTTAAAGGTTTGAAATCAGTGTCCTGTGACCTCTCTGCGCCTTTGGCTGATGACACATGTAATCACTTGCATCTGGGACCTAATTTTCCAGATCTTGAATCAAAAGGGGAACTTCAAATGCCCAAGACCATTGAAGTGGGTGAATTATTCCAATTATGTTTATGGTGATTGGTTTGCAGTTTACCCATTGCAGGGCATTCCAGATATATATTTGCAAGAAAGAGATGGGGGGGGGGAAGCCTTCACATAATTTCCCAGTGAGAAACTCTACAAGAGATAAGAATATTTCAGAAATAACTGATAAGCTACATCCTGCTGGTGTTTGTTTTTATTTACGTTAACGGATTAGCTGCACTGAATCAAGTATTCTGGGTGAGGAATGTCTCTGAAGCAAATGGGAATAGTGTTTATATGAGCGGTGCTCCTCTGGGCTGAACACTGCCTATTGATTCAATACCAAGAGGAAGGGTTCTTTAAGGAAGTGAGGTTTCATCTCATAAATTCATAGATTAAATTTTAAGACCAATCTGGACTATTATCCTGAGTGTTTTCTCTCATGTGGCAAAGATTTTGGTCACACTTATGCAATGCCTGTAACTTCTTGTTGAATAGTAACACCTCTCTTAGGACTGTGAGCAATCTGGACTGAGGGAGATTGCACCTTCTCTCAGGAAATTTCTTGCACTTCAATGAAAAATTAATGGCACATCAAGATAAATGGCAAGTGCCAATAGCAATACTCCAGGTTGGATGATTTAGTTTGTTTAGAAAATCTACCATGTGCTTTGCTAGTTTCCCATGCTTAAGCTGATACCAGCTAATTCTTTTTTTTTTTTTTCTACATACCTCAGGGATATGCATCTCCAGCTTAACTGGTGGAAAATTGGTTGTTGATGCTCAGGAAATAGCTGATTTTCCATCTATTATAATGTGGCCTTACTGAAAGTATGCACCGTCGATAGACAAACCTCTGGTTACAGTTTTTAGTTAGCAAATGGGTTTTGTCAATTGCCCCAGGCACTGCCTAACGAAGTTGTGCTGAACGGCTAGGAAGACCGATTTCTTTGGGGATATTGCTTAAACAGAGCACAGATCTTGCATACACAACAGTTGCTATTCATCAGACTCTGGGGAAGAAGCCTGGCAGCAAGCCAGAAATGCAAAGCAGCCCTATAAGTTGGCAGAGTAGTTTATAATTACTGCTATTAAAATATACACTCTCTCACACACACACACACACACACACACACACACACACACACACACACGAGTTTTTCTGAGATATAAAATGTCTATGCTAACTTCAGGGCAATATTTCCATGATGATTTCATTCAATGATTAAGTATTTCGGAAGGAAGATACAAGATATTAATTAAAGCAGAGGATAAATGCCGCCTTAATTAGCTGATGAAATACAATTTGCATGGAAGTGAGTTCTTTTTAATAACTGCTGAATGTGCCTGGGGCAATGTTTCAGCATGTCCCCAGCTTTTCCCTTCTGTCATCCTTGGGGAATTCTAAATAAATGATTAGAGACATTCTGATCTTGCTCACTGCTTTCCTGATTTCAGTTAATTTTGGTGCATTTTTTTTCTGGCTTAGAAATCAAATGGCCTGATTTCCCCTTATGATTTTGCTTCTTATTTTTCCTCTTCCTCTTACACAGCAGTGTGGAAAAAAAAAAAACTGCCCAGCCCCATGAATAGATGATATTTTTTTTTAGTTCTGAAAACAGAAGAGAGCAGGGAGAGATGTCACTCAATGGGTGTTGTTTACTACCTTGATGCTATTGTCGTATAAATCCTCATTTGGGCCTGTTTCTTCACTTTCTTCATTTTCTGATGTCAATGGATAATCTCTGCTTAGACACCTTTCAGACCAGAAACTTTGAAAAAGGATATTCTTGCAGGTACTGAATTGCTAAGGCTGAAAGATGATCTTATTTGTTTTCACAATGTTTTGGTAGCATCCTTTTCTCATTTAATGGCCTACAAGGAGTGCTAGTTTAATAAGCAGATGCTGAATACTTTACTTTTACTGTCTATCATCAATACATGGTCCAAGGTCATCTCTTTTCAGCACACTACTCAAACTTTGTTCTGAAGTTGGAATTACCCATTTCCTTATGGCCTCTTTTATGTCATTTATCACAACGGAATCCAAGTGTTTAATAAATGATGTTGATAATAGATTTATTTTCACAGCTAACTGGTGAGCAGTTGGTTTGACTGGTGTCACTGCTGTTTTATGTTTCTCTTAAGTCTAAAGAAAACAAGCAACTTGTGATTTGAGTTCTCAGCTGATAATGCATTCTGATAGATTGCCTATTGTTCAGACTACCTTCACCACAGGTAGAAGTGTGAAAGCTTAGGACTTCTATAAAGCCTAGCTTTGCAAAGTCAGTACTCATCTAAATAACTTCTTATGAGAGACTGGTTGAAAGAGCCAGATCACAACCTGGTAGCATGTTCTGCCTCTTCCAGAACTGCAGGCTGGGTTTCGACTATACTTTTCTTAGTACTTGCTTTTTAACACTGGCACCTCTGTAAATTGGGATCACCAAATTAGCTATTTGTTTCACTATGCTATAACTAGAAGAGGGAAGCTTGAGGAAGGGAGGAGATGGCAGAGGTATTTAAAGGCTATACTGTTTCAAACAACTACCCTTAAACTCATGCTTTTCACATATATATATATATATTTTTTTTTTTAATGAATATCTGTGTTATTTACATGAGTAGAATAATGTATTTTCTCCTCTGTGAAATTTCAGTTTTCTTCTAAAGCAGTAATGTCATTGCTGGCCAAGTTGTTAGTTTTCAATCCAAATTTCAACTACATTATAAACAGGTGAAAGCAAAGTTTTATAATGAGAGGGTTTGGTCCACACAAATATTACAACTATGTTCCTGCCCCACCTGTACTAACCACAGAGTAGGTGAAAGACACAAACAAAACTTCAGCTTCTCCAAGCAGATGAAGACAGAATTCATTCAATCACTGCAGGCAGCAAAGCCCCAGGGCCATATTTTCCTTGCATGTTTCTAGCCTTGCACCAAATGCTTTCAATACGAAAGGAAGCACAGCCCCACTCACCAAGCAGCCTCTTCCACAGCCCTAGTTACAGGCCAGCATCTTTACTGAGTTACTAAATGTATTCTGGTTGTCTGTTCTGCTTTATTGCATTGGTGATTCCCTTTCAGAGTCAAAACTTTTCCCTCGGGTTCTTATTTAATTTTCCAAACCATTTTCACCTCACTAACTGGGAAAAGCTTCAGACCAAACCCACTCATCTCCACAGTGTGGTACTGGTACATTTTGACCCATCGGGATAGACAGGTGCTTGTGGACACACCACTGACTCACACAGGACAGGAAATCCTCTGTCCAGACAAAGATGAAAATAGCTACCTGCCTTGGCACTCGATCTCAAATCCAGAAGAACATGATTATAGGAGGGGGGACCCTTAGGATGGGTTTCTGATGACTGTCATTTATGGCAGGACCTCAGATTAATGTCACATGGATGACAACACTGTGCTTGTCAGGAAACATCTAATGTAACGCAACTTTTTAATTGTATTTTTACTGAGTGGTTTGTTTTAAAAGTGTGAGTGAAGTGAACAGGGAGAAAGCAAGGAGTCCTCTTCAAAACTAGAGAATTCAACAAATGATTTCTGTGGAGAAAAATGCTATTCTTTTTATGCCAGCACCTTTTAGTTTTAGGACTTAAAAGAGCTCAGGGTTCTTTGTTAACCTCTTGGATTGATGCCCAACAGTTGTTTTCATTTATTCTTGACGTTTTCAACTGCTCCCATTGAAGTGAGATAAAGTAGCAGAAAGAAAAATAAATGGGTTTTCTTTCTCCCCATTCTCCCCCCCAGCCACGTGGGTCGCTGTGCTCTTATTTTATGGAGATCTGACCAGGTGCCATACAAGATGTGTGGGGAGGCAGGAAGGACAAAAACAGCCTGTGGTTACAGAGAGGGGCTGGTGGTGCTTGGGTGCATTTACCAGCTCTGCTACAGCCTTCCTGTGCTGTCTTTGCAAAGTCACTTCACCTCCCTGTGCCTCCATTCCTAATCTGTGAAAGCTACCACTTCTTTTTTTTTCTCATCTTGTACCTGCTTTGTGTCTATAGACCAGAAGATTTGTTTCAGGCCAGGGTAATTTCTACCTGCTTCTTCCTCTGTCTAAGACAATTAGGATTTGGTCTGTGTGAACGTTCAATTAGCAGAAAAAAAGGAAGAAAGAAAAAAAAAACAAATAGCAAGAGTACTTGTCCAGATCTGCACGTCCTCTGGGTTTGTCTTAGCTTCCTCATGGCCAGAGCTGTTGGAACAGCTTTAATCACTGTATGAATGCACTTTACAGCATTGAATGAAGCCCAAACTGAAAACTGATTCAAATTGTTATTTCTTTACAACTCCAGAACTGAACCTACACTCTTACTTTGAAACTTCTGTGGGCTCCAAAGAAAACCAAACAGAGTGAAGTTTTCTCTGTAGCTGTACCAGAACTCAATAAAAAAAAAGCCTGTTTTGAGTCAGTAACAGATTTACTTCCTTGCTGATTTCAGTTCCCTATTATTCATCATCTTATTCATCCTGAAGGTACTGGGAAATCACCAGCATTTGTGCAAAAATTCATATTCCTAAAAGCTTTGAACACTGTCATAAACGGCTACGTTGTAGAAACTTGTTGTGAAGTTTCCCTGTTGCTTGTAGTCTGTCTTCCATTTAGAAACTTTTGGTCATCTAATTAGGGAGAAAACACAATTAATAAGCAACAGAGATATCCTGCCATGGCAAGCAATTCCCTGAAAGCAGCAAAAGATATTAATAATAATAATAAAAAAAAAATTACAGAGGTGACCTGACAATTAGAAATTCTGTTTGGATCTGGTTTTCCAGCTGAGTTCTGTCTGCTGATATCTCCAGGCACAGTAAATTAGGTATAATTTCCTCACAGCTTTGGCTAAAAATAGGTAAAGAGAAGTTTGGGATGTTGTGTTCCAGACAATGAGGTGAGTAGTGGCAGTAAAACCCAGACATGGAGCCAAAAGACTCCTGGGAAAGAGCCATCCCAATGTCTTATGTATCTTGGAAGATAGGAGCTTACGTCTTGCTCTTGTTGCTATGAGAAGCTGTCCCCTGCTAACAGAGCTGCAAAAGGTAGCATGTCAGTTCTGCTGGGCAGACAGAAGTAGCTTTCTTACCGCTGGACAAAAAGGCCTTGTGCACCTCAATCATGCTAGCTAGAACCAGCAGAAATTTTTTTTCTCAATTCACTTTCTGACTGTCTTATCATTCAGCATGAAATATACATCATGTCTTGTCTTCTGGTTTTCTCAGGTTGACTTTGAAAGGAAGAATCTTGCAAAAACAGAAGTATCCAAATATTTTCCTTTGAGTTTCATGAGGTGTTGGTGTTACTTACCAGTCCCTGCGTATTGAGGTACAGTTTCTCTATGGACTTTGATGTCTGCAACTGCAGATAGCCACTGTCAGAAGCCAAAATCATTGCGGATTACCTCGCATATGAGACAGGTATGCACACGACTCTGCTCTTCTTGGAAACCTTCTGCCTGTTGCTGTTTTCATAATCATAAAACTGAGGCTGTGCTGAGTGAACCCCAGTCCCAGTTCCACGTGAGCCTTTTGCAATCACCAGAACAACATTTGGATGATATAATAAGGTAGCTAGTGGGTCAGAAACAGTGAAGTATGTTCATGCAGGTTATCTTCTGTGTAATATCTGAGATTTACACTCTTAGATGAGGCAATAAAGCACATAAGAGATAAAAAGAAGGAGTATCTGTCTGTAGGAGACACTTATAGGTCTGCCTTTCGTGAACAATACGATATTATTTGTGCCATATCAGAGAAGACATGTATAGAGTGTATCTGACCATGGTATGACGACCTTTGCTCACATTGTCTTTCTCTGGGTAATGAGAAGGCTGAAGCCAAAGGTGGATCATTTCTGAAATATTGTTTATTGTTCAAAAAGAAGAATAACCAGACTATATAATTTGAGACACTTTACTGGAGAAACAGGAATTTTTCTGGAGGCAAGAACAGCTATCCAATTCCTGATGAAGACCCATTCATTCCTAAAAGCCATTGTGTTCATCTCTAAGTATGCAGCCAAGTGACAGAGATAAGGCCTGTGGTGTCAGAGCAGATATCTTCTGTCTTCCTGGCTCCCATCCTTGTTTGTTTGTTGCTGTGCCCCAAAAGCTGCTCCCTCTAAGTGACTGGTGAGTCAATGCTATCCACTGACTTGGAAAGATAAAGACAGCATCCGGAGTACTGGAACAGGCCCAGGCACCTGATAAAACCCCCTTTTCCCCCCTTATGGAGGGTCTGTGGGCAGTCTTGCATTTGTTTGTGTGTCTGTGTTTGGAGCTGTCTCCTATGATACCTATGCAGAGGCCAGGCAATTAGGGCTAAGTCCTTCATAATAATTCTCTGGTCCTCCCCCACGTAGAATGGTGAAGATGGGGTCAGTGATTTGTGAAAATAAGCCAAACTGGATCAGGTGATCGTGTAGGATTAGGTGCAGCTCCCCACTGGGTGTCAAATCCCAGCACACCCACTGCTAGTCCATTATGCTTTAATGAGAGCAGGATGATAAGACACTTCAAAGAGAGAAACAAGGCAGCAGAGTGTTTCCTGGATTCCTCTTTAAGAGGAAGAAACAACCTTAATTGAATTCGCTCCTTATCTGCTTCCATCAATTTTATTTCATGAAAGTGGGAGGTTAAAATGGACAGGAAGAATAGCACAGAGAGAGTCTTAAAGAGAGAACAGTTTTTCCCTGTTGCTGCATGTCCTTTTTGTGTTTTTTCTTTCCTTATCCTTAGTGGATAAATCGACGCAAACCTGCGAAAACCTGTACAGATCCAGAATCCTATCTCTACCCTCCATTCCCAGAGCCTTGTCCTTTGCAGTCTGCCAAAGCCAGGGCTATGACTTATGCCCTTTTTCTTCTATACCTATAAGTACAGTCTTTTGAACCTGCTGCCACTTATCTGTAGTTTGGCACTTGTGTCATTGCACTGGGAAACAGTTGCCATTATTCTCATAGGGTGCACCTGAAGTGGTTTTGGGGTGCCCTCATTTGAGAGGGATGAGCATTGGTTCAATCTAATAGCGAGAGTAATAGCCAAGGATGGAATTACAAGGATTTCTGTTACACAAGTGTTTTCTCAAATCCACTGTGTTGTTTTTCTCTTCACTGGGGGAAGAAGCATATACCTTTCCGAGTTTGCCAATAATTGTAAAGTAACATGACAAAGACAGTGAAGATGGAGCAGGAGTTCTAAAAACATGTTGAGAGGTAAATGTTGGCTGCTCCCTGTAACCTTTTCTCATGGCCTGCTCACACTTGTTCACACAACAAACTTGTCTCCACCAGGTTTTCACCTCAGGCCAAGTGCCTACCAAACCCCAAAGGGCTGTTTTCTTCTAAACAAAGGCACAGCAAGGACTATTTGTTCTCCCCTTCAATCTCCACCTCTGCAGTCCCTGATTCACCATGGGACATGATGGCCTGGGCAAGAACAGGAATAAAGAGCAAAGCAGACAAAACTGTAGGGTCACAACCACAGACAGGTACCACACTCATCACTTCACTGTGCCAGCAAAGTGTGAGGGTTTTTGGTTTGTTTTATTTCAAGAAAAAGAAAAACTTCATCTATTTCCTACCCCTCTGGTGGAAATTTCTTCAAAGGCTCATTGCTGGAGAAGCCATCACAAGAGAAACTACTTGGCATTGAACTGACCCTGATTTAATAACCAGAGCCAGATTCATCAACAGCTACTATACCCTAGAGATAACTGTTGCTGCCCTGTCATAGACAGAGATGGTGAGATCACGCTGCTCTTCCTGATGAACTCTCTTTGGCAGAGGCATGGATTGAGAAAAATGTTAAAAGTTATTTTGAAGTGTCTTGTGTCTTCCTCCATCATATACAGAAACCGTGTATTTTCTTCTACTTAGAAGAAATGTAGAAGTTATGACCTATAGCTATTGGCAAAAATGGGAATGTCAGCACCATTCTGGTGGGAAGAAGGGTAATATCATCATAAAAAAGTTAGTTCAAATGTTCCTCACAGAGCAGCCTAGCTGGAAATGAATATGTGAGCATTCCCTCATAGCTGAGGAGGTCTGACACTGTTTTTCCATAATTCACTGCATTGAAATCTAGATTTTAGACTGGTAAAAATGGTATACAACAGAGTGAAAATATGGCTTCCTCTTCATAATAGACATCTGCTGTTCAGCACATCATAGCTGTTGGATGGGAAGGATCCACAGTGGCATGGAAGGAACACAGGAAAAGGAAAATGGAAGGGGCAGAGTGTTCAAATATTAAGTGATTCCATTTTACACTGCTGATGCAATCCAAGAAAATCAGCAATTTCCTTTCAGCCTCCTAAGTTTTATGAGAGATCCTATTCAAGCTCTGATAATAAAAGGAACACAGGTGGGTAATTAAAGAGGTGTGAAACATGAACAAATAGCCAGCTTTTCACAATGTGTTCTGGAAGGCTATCTGCATTGAAGTGCTGAGTGATGGAGTGACCTCACAGGCTGACCTGGGGACTAATTTTCTTCCAAAACTGAACAAAACTCAAAAGGCTTCTGTAAAAATTTTGCTCTGAAAATTACTGGCAGCCTTGCCATTTCAAGAACTGTTAAGTAAGAAGAGTGAATCACTTCTAATCGTGCTTTTCATAGATCACAGCAGAACACAGAGAAGATGGTACTGGGTCAAATCCAAGATCCATCTACTGCAAGATTCATCTGGAAGCAGAAAACAGTAGATGTTTAGTGAGGAGTGTAATAGGTCACATACAGAATAATCCTTTACCTTTCACTGCCTTCTAATTCTTGGTTTACAGACTTGCTAGATAAGAAGTTGCATTTTAACCACTGTGTTTAATAGCTTTCTGTGGAGCTCTTCTCCACAGTTCAGTAGGAATACACCATCTACACACCATCTTAAGGGCCATTCCTTTGAAAACTTGAAAGTGGAACTTTGATCTCCTGTGAATACTTTTTTCTGTCTCAGTTCCCCGGGAGAAAAGAAGTACTGCTTGCCTCTAGAATGAGACTGTGGAAGAGTTGCCTTGGTTTGGATTGTTACGTTCAAGCAATGAGGATTTTAATTTTCCAGCAATTCCACTTTCACAAACATCTGAATCATAAGGATAAAGTTCTGAAAGCTTCACTCCAAAGATACAGATCAAAAGTTAATAGTCCCTTGAGTGTAAAACCAGAGAAAGCCATGCAGTTTGCACAGTCTGAAATTCTGCATAAATTGAGGATATTCTTTGTATATTACTAAACCATGCAGTTAACATTTTGATTTACCTTACTACATAAATACACTTATTTTAACACTGTAATATGTGGAAATACACATTAACAGAGAAAATGATATGAATATGTTTAATATATATTACACATACTGCATAAATATGCATGCAAGGGAGGAAACAGTACTGTTTTTTTATTATTATTTTGTTGTAAATGATCACAATGAATAACATAGTTAATCCATCTCAGGTATCATTTTTCTTCCTCACAATTTTTTCCAATATTCAGCTATTTTGGTCCATGTGAAAGCACATCTAAAACCAGTGATTCTGAGGCTTACAGCCTCCCTAATGGCTTCTCACGTGTACATCATGGGTTGCAAGCAAAGAAAAAGTAACGGGAACCTGAGTGGTCGCAGGGGGCTAGGGACTTAAAATTATAAGTCTTAGTCTGATCTGTGGGACTAAGAGGGTTAATTTCCCATTAACTTCTGCCTGCATGATTGAACTTCCATGTTGTCTGCATGTTTTACTGGAAATCATAATCCAAACTCTGCACTGACTTTCATTTCAGGTTTAAAATTTATTTATTCTTTGTTTAGTTTATTTGTCTGTTTTCCTAAAGACAACTTTGGGATACTGTATAGTTTCTAAGATGCAGAAATAAAGCTGCATTACAAACTTGAGGTCCTGATGTTCCTTCCACCTGCAGTCTAACTTGCTAAAGTTGTTCTTTACCAGGTACAAATTTTTGAGGCTAGCTGATAACAGCCAGCTAAAAATTTGCTATCTATTCTAGCTCTCCTGTCCATGGCTTAGCAGTGTTGTTTTGAAATAAGTAACTCACCGTTCTAATGAATCCAAGCACAACAAGGTGATATATTCACATGAAAAGTAATTTCATGGTGAATATACATTAATCCCAGGCGTGGCTATCAGATGTTGTGGAAATGCATGGATGTGTGTGCTTTGGTCTTTCTCACTCACCCCAGTCCTTGCAAACTGGCACCTCCTCCATTTCTGGAAAAGTCCCTCCTGTACTGAAATAAGTACAGGAATGTCATTCCCATGCATGTCCTTCTCATAACCTAAAGTGTGGAAAGCTGGATAACTGCAAAGTGACCCCAATGTCTCCATAGAGAACTATAATCTTGAGATTACATCCATTTAGGCAGCCTGATACAAAATATTCAACTGCAACACAGCAAAAACAAAATCCCTACCAACTATCTCTGCTCATAAAAATTATTTATGTTTGTTCTTCCCATATATGAACTCTCTTTCAGCCATCTGAATCAATTAAAAAAAAAAAAAAAAGTTAGATTGTAATGTTTTTCTTTCCAATCAGGCTTGTGCTTTATGAGTGAGCAGTTAAAACATACATCCTAAAATGTAAAATCCCGGAACCTCAGAGGTCCCTTAGCTGTGGGGTGAAAAGAATCAGCAAAATTCATTTGCAGGAGACTGCAATCAAAGCCTTATCATTTGCACTAGAAATGCTCACTTCAGAGCAGAATGCAAACTGAGCTGCTCAGATCTTCAGCTCCTGACTAAGCATCCCAACACTGACCTTATGAATTCAAAGCCTTTAGCTTTTAGAGGGAAAAAAAAACACGTTAGAGACTGTTCTGGCCCCCAGGAAATGTTGCAGGAAGGATGTGTAGTGCAATGTCCATGGGGCTAAACAGATGTCCTCCCTCCAGTACATAGGCTTGCTGAGTCAAGAAGGTGATCCCAAAGTGACTGATTGTCTTACTGGTGACTATGGGATTTGCATGGAGGAGTCTGGGGCTCAGTGAAGCCTCGTGTGTACCAAACATATTTAGAAGCACAATCCAGGTCCAGAACAGACAGCTGAGATCACTTACACTTTGCTTGTGTTCCTTCTGTTTTATTTTTAAAAGTAGCCGCAAAGAACATTTCTGTCTGGACAAGAGCACTTACAGATTTACAGTTTGCTGGCATAACATGGGTAGTGCACACCTCCAGGTGATGTGACTTAAAAATGAACCCAGAAAATCCCCCAGATCAGTGCAGGAGGGAAGGTGGTGGGAGCGCTGCACTTCTGAAGAGCTGGCAAGATAAACTGCAAGAGGACTGAGCAGAGACTTGTGCAAAGATAAAGACACAGGCATCCTCTGTTTAGTTTTCTTCTTTTTTGATAACTCAGAAGATTCCATTACCTAAATAAAGAAAAGAGGAAAAAGTGGAAATGCCCATAATTACCACACAAAGTCTCCACCACCATGACATCTCCAGGGTCTTTATTCTTTCCTTAAGGCCCCGGTAAACATATTTTTTTCATTGGCCACTGGATCCAAAGCTGGGTCTTGCTTTACAGCAAGATAAGTATGAAATGCAAGTTACGTAGATGCCTGCTAGCCAAACCTGATTCCTATGAGAGATGGGGGAAATGGAGAAAGGAAGATCCTTGTCAGAGCAAAGATGAATAATATCTTGCACGTGAGCATGTCAGATGCTTGAGAATTAAACCTTGGAACTATCCAGTTTCCAGTCACATCATCAGTGTTTACTCTGGAGTAAAAATCAGTGACTTTTTCCATTAAATTTTATTGATCTATTTCTCCAGCAAGAAGCTTCTTCATCTAAATCACTGGTTTATTGTGCCTCTGATTGTTTAAGAGGATGTCATGGGAGCCATTGATGAGTCACTTAAAATGCTATTTGTCCTACTACACATAGGCAAGCTATGTTTCCATTTGAAGCATCGCTACATGAATCGAATCTTTCAACATAAAGTGGGCTTTGTTTGCAAAATTAAAATAATACATATAGTATTTTACATGTTTGTAGACTCTTGCAGAAGACTGGTTGTATCACTCTGTTTTCAGCTCCTTAAGTCTCATATGCAAAGGAAATATTAACTGTTGGAATCCACACACACTTTCTAAATGGAATACAAGTAGATGATGGTTTTGTACTAGTAGGTGTAAACAGGGATTGACAGTTTACATGAATACTTCTACAAAGGGCTCACCCAGGGCCTTAAATTTAAAGTACTCGGTATTCATGACTCTTTCTCTCATAGTCTACCTAAAGGATAACAATTCAGCTCTTTTGCCAGGTTAAGCAGCAGAAAGGAATCATTGTATTTTGTGTGACAACCAGTGATGCCCACAGACTACTATGAATGTGAAAAATAAGTGAACAGCCAGTCTTGGCAGCAGGTAGAAATTCATTGTTTGTGCACCGTATGGTAGTAGGATAAATGAGATACTCCAATGTTCAGGAATGTGCTTACAGAAGATGCCTCTAAGCATCAGGGTTGAGAGAGCAGTTCAAATGAAAGATGACTTGAGAAAACAGTCCTCCAGAAAAGGGGATAGCTTCCTCACAACACCCTTGCTACTGGCAGCATTACCATAGAACTACAAAAAAGAACAGTTTTCTGGTTATCCTCAGTCTAACAAGCAACAGAATGTAGCCACTTTCCCTGATCATATATATTTTATGCTTTGCAAGAGACAACGGTATCACAGACTAGGAAAATAGGCATTACATGAAACAGAAATAATCCTCCTCCACTTTAAACTGTATATCTCAAGATCCCTAAAATTCATTATATTATTATATTGTCCAAAATGTATTAAAAAGCATTTCAGGTATTTCACTGAGCAAGCAGAAATTGCCATTGCTTCCCAATTCATCCAACTATGTCCCAAATATAAAATAACAAGAAGTGGAGAAAGACAGTGGAAAAATAAAAAAGAAGGAAAAACTCTTCCATTTTGTTGGAGGAACTCTTCCATTTTTGTTGTTTATTCTGGAGGAGGAATGTTCAGAAGCCTTCAAGTATGAGAAAGAAATGCTTACCATCTTTTCTTTTTTTTTTCCCCCAAAGCATTATGTTTTGACATTTAAAAATCCTTCCTTCCACTATATCCTGCACGGTTCTAGGAATCAGCATTGAAATCAGACAAGCTGATTTCCTCAAAAAAAAAAAAAAGTCATTCCATTTGTCCTAAAAATATATATCTACCGAATTCTTACACAGAGAATTTAAGAATTTCAAGTCAGAATGAACAAGTCTCCAAAACTTTCTCTTCACTGCCTGATTTTACAGTACAAAGTCTGGCCACATGCAAGGAGATGCAAGGAGATGGCCACACACAAGAGTTCCTCTGAGGAGAACTGTAGCTCTTCAATGCCTGAGAGTCAGTCCCTCCAAGGGTACCAGAGCCCAACACACAGGGAGGGAGAGTATTCAAATGCTTCACTTTTTCCACTGTTCTGCTTTTCTTGGACTGGTATGTGGATTTTCTTTAGGTTCTCAACTATGGAGAATTTTTATTATTGTTGTAAACCCTGCTTGTGAAGTAGATTTCCTATCCTAACCCTTTCATGCCAGACATTTGGATAAGTTCAAGCACAGTATCAGTTTAATATCTCACACGTGGTCTTGTGGGAATGATATTCTGCCACTGACAAAGGAATAGATGTTGTCATCAGATCGATCCATTCCACCCCTGCTTCTTGCAGAGCTACCTGTTTTTAATAACGGTGATTTCTGAGGAAAACATCTGTGTTCCCTCACCATGTGATTAAAGCTCAAGAGAAAGAACCACACTGCAAGCAGCCCTTAGAACTGTGAACTACTTTTCTGTTCATTAAAGCCTGCATCCCGCTGGAGGGTGATATTCCCAAATACTCGTGAGTGAGGATCAGCAAATGCCTGTCTTTCATCTGGAAGCTGATTCCTGTGTCAACAAGGCCAGGCAGGATTCATGACCATGTCTTTGCCATCTGTGGTCTCCTCCAATACAGGTTTCAGACTTCAAATGCTATAAGACGGCTCCCACTGAATGCAGGGGCTACTTCACAAAGGATAAGTAGAGAATGATAGCTGAAATCTAAAGGAGTTGAACTCAGAAGTGACTTATTATTCTGTTTTTAGTCTACTTAGTAATATTCTCATCAAGTTGTGAATGGATTTGCTGTGTAACGAAGGACACAAAGGGGTGTCAGCTCATCCTGACATTAATCAAGGCCTAGTACATTGTGAACTGACCCTTGCAAAACAATGACAAGATTATTCAACTCTGTAATTTAATGGAAAGCAGCAACAATCACCATTATTTAAGGAGAATCCAGAACTGGACAGAACAGAACCATATGGCAACTTTCAGATTGCCAAGATGGCTGCTATTGAAATTCAGAAATGCTCTGTCTCCTAAATTGTGACTCAGGAAAGATCACGTTTAGCATCTGTCCTATTCCCAGTCATCACCAGACACCGGCTGGACACTCAGGCAGCATCTCTATGGAATTTATTTCCTTAAAGCAAAGTACAAATGAACAAAAGGAACCTGGGAAAAAATTACTGTTATTTTTGCACTCTTTTGCAACTTGATCCACTTCCTATCTCCAAAGCTCTTTGTAAAACAATGGATTTTCCAATACATTAGGACGTGTCACTAGCCCAAGGATTTTCGCTGCTCCTGGCAGCCTGCTGCATTGGCAGAGTTCCCTCTGCATCTTCGACCTGCTGCTGATTGATCCCCGTAATCCAATCCATTTTCAACAAGCCACTTCAACTCCAATAAAAACAAGGGGCTTTGTTGATTGCTGGTTTCAGCTGCAGCTGTTGGAGCCACAAATCTGATGAGAAATATTTTAAGTCTATTTGTAAAAATTTTACTGGTAAAAATCAAATGATTCACTGCTTTTATTAAGTTAAACTCGAAGGGAAATGAACTACAGCTTCTTTTTACACATTGTACATTTGTTATTTTATTCCTATGTACTTGGTGTGGTCATGATGTTCCGCTATGCAAACAGTCAAAAAAAAAAAAAATGTTAGGACTGCATTTCCCCAGGCTTTGGCATATGTAAGCATGAAAAAGCTTACACAATATGGGTGCTGCAAATATTTCATAGACTTTAAATCTTTAATTTAGAAGAAACAGTTCTAATCTGCCCCTTCTAAAAAGCACCACCCCAAAAAAAAAAAACATGTCACTCAAAAGTTCTTACACTACAATCACACTTTCCATGTGAGCTGGGGGAAAAGAAAAAAAAGATAGAAAGAAAAAAAATGAAAAAAAGAAGCAAGATAACAAATTCTGGCAACCAGAAAACAAATGAGAGACAATTCTCGATGCTTTCACATCCATTATTTCAGTTCTGCAGTATTTGAAGACTGAAATTGAAAAGTTGTAGCTTCCAACCAGGGGATCTTGCAACGTTTTTCAGTAAAATATGCCAGTTATATTATGTAATTTATAAAAAAGAAAGTTTATATAGCTTTTATATTCTATATTCCCATCTTCTTTGGAAAATGGTTTAGAGAAGAGTCAACCCTTTTACTTCCACTTGTAAGGCATGTTTTCCAGATTCAGATTAACCCTTTTTAAAAATTTTTTTCCTAGAAGACCTTTTTCATCTTTTTAAAAACTTTCTGTTCTTAATATTTGTGACTCCACTGGTTTGAAAAAGACTGTAGATGCATCTAAGGCCTATGATGGGAGCTCCCAAAGTAGTAGCCATATTTTGAAGACAGAGTATTCTACAACCTCTTCTAGAATTAAGAGACACAAAAGGAAAAGTGATTTAGGCTGAGATTTCCTAGAAAGAGTGATACAGAGAAGTTCACAACAGACTAAGATAAAATCTGGTTGAGCTATAAATTTTTCACCTTTTTTTATTGTTTTGGGTCACTGTAGTAGTGGCCTTGGGCTAGTAGTTCAGCTGTCCTCTTGTTTATAGCTGTTGTCTACAACTGATTTTGCTATAAGGGCAAGTAGGCAATAGAAATAAAAAGTACAGGCCGGGGAATTGTATTGGGAATATTATGAGAGCTAGTGAATTTTTTTTTCATTGAGCTTGATGTGCTACATTTGGCACAGTAGGGGTTTAATGAAATTTTACTGAATCCAAGGCAAACTTTCAGTGGAAATCTGTCCAGATTCCCAGGGGTCTCTGCTGAGGCTGAAGACCTTAGAGGTACAAATCCTTGGCTGTAGCCCTTCTGCTGATGGCTCTGTCCTTCAGACAACAGACCAGGAAAGCCCCAAAGAGGCTTCTTTGTAAAATGATATTGCTGTCAGCAGTGCTGCTGCTATTTGCTCAGAAATTGAAAATATGGTAATTTCCAAGAGTACTTGCTGAGTCTGGGGAATTTCTAGTATATTAAAAATTAAAAGAATGGATTCTGGTCCAATTTAGACAAATACATGGGAGAAATACATGGGGAGAAAAAATGGAAATACTTACACACTGGAAAACTGTCCCTCAGTATCAGTGTAGAGGAAAGAAACAATAACTTGGAGGATAAATATGGAAAAGGGAGAAAGATGGAGGACTGATAACCAAAACACACATAAGATCATGCAAAGGAGAAGATGCACACCAATTTGCAGTGAGGAAAATGGAGCTGTCACTACTAGGTAAACTATAGCAGAAGAGAAAGCTGTAATATTGCCTACTTGACTCTAGAACCACGAAAGCTTTTTTAACAACTGGTTAGCTTTGAAAAATACACCTATATCAGTAAGCTAATTTACAGTTCTGAAACACAGCACGTAGAAAGAAGCAAGTCACATTCCTCCATTAATAGTAATTAAATAGTAAAGATCTAGGGCTGCCCAGAGAAATTTGTAACTAACAGATATGCTCTTCAGAGCCTGCAGCTGGGAAGCAAACTGTTGTTTCTAAACCACAAAAGACTCCTGAGGATTCAGCCCAAGGAGCTGAGGGGTAGTTCAACTTTTGCATGTTTGGGATACACCCAAGCCAGAACTTAGTTCCCTTTGACATGAGAAATGTGTTTATTTGGTGGGGGAAGGAACTCTTCAGGTCACCTTGCCCTCGTCTACGGCACAAGATTTTCTCTCATATAGAATATCAAGAATTAATGCCTCTAACCATCTTCTGAAGCAAGATTAAAGCTAAAATTAGAGTGGGAAGGGTAGAGCATAGCTGTAATAATAGCAGTGACCTTCATTCTATTGATTATCTTCTCTTTTAAATACTTACAGATTAGAATGCAAGCTTTCAGACAGATACAGTAACATTTAACGTGTGGTTACCTCCACACAACATGACTTTAGTTTGGCACTCCTCCCAGTTTTTATTTCTCTGGTGATATCTTCTCCATGTTCTCAGAGGGACTTCATTCTGCTGATCTCAGCAAGCTTTAAAAGGAAATATGAGTCGAGTTTCTTGGAGGTTTGTGGTTCTTCTAAATTAGACTTTTCTCCTTGCAAAGACTTCAGTGCAGCAGGTAGCAAGGGGAGAACTGACTAATGTTGGAAACAGCAGTTACTAGTCATCACATTAACATGCAATTCTCTGTTCAGATGAATTTTCTCATTATCTGACACAAATTAAGGCTTAACTCTTTTTCCCTCCCTTATGTGAACAGAAATGTTTTCATGGGATTTTCACACAAGAAAAAACAGCTAAGGGGCATTTAAACATTTCTTGTGCTTGTAAGCTTCACAGGGAAAACAGAAAAACAACAGAACAACAGAAAAAGAAAGCAAACACAACCAAACACAACCATTGCCACACTGTACAGATACAATTCTAAGCAAGAAGTACCTATTACAGAGAACAGCCACAAAGAAGAAGTTCTGATAAAGGTTTTGCTTCCCTCGTTGATGAGAGCTCATATAAGGCCTCTATTAGAAATCAGGGAACCTAGAAGTCTGTCTTCATAGCAGTGGCACCCATTGCCAGGATGTGAAATCAGCCGGAAGATGTGCTTTTGGGCAGCCTCATGTCAGACCACTCAGTAGGCGAGGTCACTGCACCAAAGCACAGAGTGCATCTATTCCGCACTAGTATATCCTTTATTCTCAGATGGGGTCACTTCTCCTAACCTCTGTGACCCTGTAATCTTGTTTCTACCTTGTCCGTGTTTCTTTAAATTCACCATTTAAAGAGCTCTTTAAAAAACAACTGGTCATTCAGCAGCAGAAGGAGGGAGGGCAAGTCAAGCTGACACCGGAGCAGCAAATTAGGATGAAATACCCACTTCTTTTTGTCAGATGTTAAGAGGCAGCAATGGCTCACAGAAATTGGGAGAAGGAGCAGCTTTCACACCACTGATTGAGCAGAGCTGCAGACTGGGTGGCAGATGAAACTGGAATGGAAAAAATTCAAGATAAATGTGGGGTGCCAGGCTCCTCCAGGTCCGCACATTGGATTGTGCCCAGTTCTGTGGAAGAATCTTCTAACCCAGAAAGCCTGAATTCACTTTAGATCAACTAGAAAAAGACATTCCTATGAAGCATTTTGGTTTGTACCAGCTCTGTGGCACAGCCAACTCCCAGCTGATGTGGGTACAGAGAAAGCCAGCTTGGAACAAAATCACCCAAAAGTCTCTAAATTTTTCAGATCATTGTTCTGCACAAACTACAGGCAACAGTGAAGCTTGGCTTACGTCAGAGTTTATGCAGAGGGTGAGAAATGGCCAAAATTAGCTCAGGAGAGTTCCGCTACTTGGGTTGGAAATTTCCATTCATCATATCAGTCCATGCCCAAGATGAAAAAAGCCTGTAGAGACTATCCTCATAGGTGTGATAGGAGGCAAATGTTAATAAAAGCAGGAGGACTAGACATAGACTCGAGGCTCTTACTGTTAGAACACTATCGAATCTGATTGGATTACTTTAAATTATGAGATGGAGAAAAGTTTCCATTTGTTTTCCAATGAAAATTTCTTTAGAAAGCAATTCTATTGTTCTTCTGTTGTTTAAAAAAAAAAAAAGAAAGAAAGAAAGAAAAGAAAAAGTAAGAAAGAAATGTTGTACTCAATATTTGGGTACAATGTGCTGTACAAAGAGCTCACAACACCAAGTGTACAAACTATTATAAAGCCACCAAGGTTGCTACAGTTCTGAGCCCCAAGAGTGATGCTGCCAAAGGAATCTATTATGTAGGGTGGCCCAGTGGCACAACTGGTTTTAAAGCAGAAAGCCCAGGAGTCCCCTCTTCAAGGTTTAAGCCTAGGATTTGCATGTTGTGTGTGCTCTTTCACTTTCACTTCCACTCCTTTTTCCTCCCAAAACTTGAGTTATCACCTTTACAGTTAGTCTTTTTTTTTTTTCCCTCTGTACTTTCAGAATCATTTCTCCCTTATCCTTCTGGCTTGTTTGCCAGAGGTAATCAGCAACTATTTTTCACAGTAGGCAGAGCTGACATCAATACTTAGCTTTTTAGTTGGATTAATTAGAATTAATTAGTCTGATCCAGATACGCCACTTACTGGAATGCCAGTGCCATCCTGAATACACACATAGTGTTGCTTTGTGTGGATACGTTCTGATTTCTGTGATTCTTCAGTCAAAGCATTTGGCTTCTCAAGTCTGTGGTGGGGGATAGAGGTGGATTTCCTTCATCTACCACCTCAGAGGAGTATCTTTCAGTCTTAAATTTCAGCTGAAAAGTGAGAAGGAAAGCTGGTTAGAACTGATCGCTTAAAAAGCAGCAATCAGGGAGAAGAGATGTTGCGCAACACAAGAGAACAGGGTTACAGGATAGAACGGGTTTAGGTATTACAGCACTTGTTGAAACTGACAACATAATGCATGTCACGTAATTCAGAAACGGTGCCATTTCCGTGAAAATCAGAAGCTAATATATGCAGCTCTACGCTGTGCAAGAAATCAATCTTTTACTTTGCCTTGAAAAAAAACCAACCAACTAGTGCTATGATTTATGGCAGAGGAAAAGAAACTTAGATTTTCTTTGACTTCACGCAGTACTCCTTTCACATGTCTAATGTACTGCCTGCAGCTATGTTTTTTTGCAGAAGGTGAACGTGTTTGTCAGCACTGCTTCTAATAGAGAAACTGATGTTCTTAATTGCTATTTTTTTCTTTTTGTCTTCCAATCCATGTATTGCATCATCTCTTTTCGATCTGCACAATTTTATTCCCAGTGATTTAAGATCCTTGGGCACTTCTTGATGATAAACATCTCTTTTGAAATACTCAGGAAGAATGACTTAGCTTTGTGGTGGGAGCTATTAGTGTTCAGAGCTTGACACCAGATGTCACATCTAGAGGTAAGAGAGCAAAGTCCTTAACTGGGGTCAATTCTATCTTTGATCTTTCTACTGTGCTAGCCCACAAAAGGGCAAATAATGACAACTTTGATGATTTTTGTACTGTAAATAAGCCTATATTTCTGGATGTTCGTAAAGTATTCACTCCCATGGTGTCTCACATCAATGACGTGTATCAGCAGATCTTGTAATAAACAGCCTTCCAGTAGCACTAATACAAGCAACATTTTGCAAACCCCCCTGCAAATCCAAAAGCAGACATTTAATAACTGCTGGTCATTCCTGATCTGAAATGGGTTTGACCTGCTGACCTCAGGGTGAAAGGCTCTGTACTGCATTACCACTCCCAAGAGCTCTCGCACTCTCTCTGAGGCTGGGATTTTTATTATTTTGTAGTTAACCTCAAGACAACATCACCTACAATGGATAACATCTGCAGAACACTATCTAGGCATCTGAAGACTTTTTTTGCCTTCCAACTAATCATTAGCCCTCAATAATTCTGCGGGAAAAAAAAAAAAAACAAAAATTGTGTGGCTAAATACTCCCTGCAGTGAAATCAGAATGTGAGGGGGAAAAAAAACCCTTAATGGGGCCTTCTTGCCACTGGTATATTTTTCACTCATTTATTGGGTCTTGACATTTCTTTTCATGTAATGGAAGATGTCACGATTTGAGGGGAACTCATGAAAAAGTTGTTCCTTTTAGGAAGAGAGAACCAACCAATCATCTGCCCTCCAAAACCATCCAACAAATTATTCTAGAGGAATAGCAAGAAAACTTTCCTTTCTATGATGCCCATACTTCTGAAAACAGCAAATTGCAAACTTTAACAATGCTATACAATACTTAACTCTTTAAATATTCACATGGTATTCTGCAATGAAGATTTAATAAGATTATTGCGGAGTTAGCCCCAGTGGTAAGGAAAGAAGAGTTACTGTCAGCAATGGTAGGGGGATTGCATATTTAGATTTTTGTTTCTCTCCACCCACCCATAAAAGATCTGATCTCTGGAAGCCATATTTTCCCCCTTAACAATGAGTCTTTCTTAATTCTGATTATTTGGGAAGTTCTACTTATGTACCTTTGTATACAAATGATAAATCATCACTTAATGAGCATGAACTGAATCACATTGAACTGTCCATCTCACAAACATCAAGACGTCCAAGAAAGTAAACTCACTTGTCTATTCCCAGCAGTGCCTTGGGATGCAGCCTGCAAAAGCAGTGGGAACTAGACATGAGGAAGCAGCAAGATATTTTCCCCATTGCATATTCACCCATCAATCACATTTCTCTTTGAAACCTGGCTGATGGCCACTGGTCCCTGCTGGGAAAATGCTAGAAGTGCAAGAAAATGGGACATTTTTCTTCTTTGTGCCAACTTTCAGTGTAGAGTTAACTTGGAACCACAAGTAGCATAGCCCATCTCCTCTCTAGCAGATCTTTGAGAGGAGATCCATTGTGGAATTACACAGCTGGATCTCAGTGCCTCATTCTGCTTGGTGGTTTGACATTTTGGACAAGTTTCACCATTGTTTCCCCAAATTTTCATCTGCAATTCTATTAGAAGAATAAATTTGAAAGAAGCTCAGTCCACCAGAGACTGTGTTCTGTTTAATTTCTTTTTCCACGTATAACAGGAGGTCAATGAATAGAGAACTGAGGGCAGACACAATGCTACAGATAGAGTACAGAAGAACAAATAAGAACAAAACAGATTAGAAAAGGCAGTTGATTGGGCCAGCTGGCATTTTCTGGTCCAGATTTCTAGACTTCACGAATCTGTCCGGTTAGTTTGGAAAAGTAGATGACTCTGAGGTGGTCAATTTTGTATCAGAAAAGACAAAAGCAAGTATCACTATCTCTTGGATGAATTAAACAGCTCCAGGGTGCATGGAGCCAACAGCAATGTGGAGAGATGCAGTGTGTGCCCAAGCTTCTGATCTGTTTTTTTGACACTGAGGAACTAAGAGGAGACCAAGTCACAAGAACATGGAAAAATACAGCCCCAGGAAGTTGTAAAACCAAAATAGTCAATAGGCAGAATATTCCTGGAGAAATAAAGAATGCACAGTGTATGACAGCTTCTAAAACAGCTCCAAACCAACATTTTAGAGCAGTCAGATGTCAAGCATACAGACAGAATCTCTCTAGAAGTCTAGCTCAGAGAAAGAAAATCTTCCCTCTAAACTTCTTGTTTTGCTTTTCCACTTTATATGTTGATTCTATGTGATAATCTCCATCTTTGCATTTATGTAGAACCTAGATATGGTGTCTCTGGTACAGGTGAATTTCCACATCATGGAATGATCATAAAGATACCTAGTGGTATTAGGATAAATGACAAATCTGGCAAGGGCAAGCATTTTGTAATAAGACTGAGGACTGGCCTTTGAAAAACCTCTCTTAAAAGAAAAATATTGATCATTCATGATACAAATATTTTTTCCATGCTGACAAAAACAACAGAATCTTTATGTCTTCCCATATCACCACCACAAAGACGTAAGTAACTCTGCAAATCAGTTCCTAGACTTTTCTGGGGAGAAAAAAAAAAAAGAGAAAGAGAGAAAGAGAGAGAAATAAACCAGTTGGGATTCAAGTTGACATTGACTGTACTCTCTTCAAAGTCCTGAGCCAGCCCTGACCATCTCCTGGAACTGGACTCCTCTCAGTGGAATGCAGTTTCCCAATCTATCATGGCCATTCTGGCACCTGCTTCTCAGCAACAGTTATAAATCTTCTGCAGGATTCTGTGAAAGCAAAAAAGTAAACCCAAGTTTTCTTGGACTGTTCTCACAGATCAGGAGAGGGACAGAAATGCATGCCTCATCCAAAGAAAACTCTGCTGGGCTTTACACTGCTAATAGTTCAGTAGGAATGTCTTTTTAACTGTGCACATCCTGTAGAGGTCTCTGGTATATAACCTGTTAGACCCTTACCTACAATACATTTCTTCAGCTTTTGAAGGCTTGCTTGTCTGCAGGGTGTCTGCCAAGCAAAAGAAATGAAGATTAGGGAGCAAAGAAACCCGGTGGCAGCTGTGCATCAGGTCCCAATTAAGACATCAAACTAAATCCTTCAGCCGTAGTTCTCAAACATCCTCATATATAATATTTCCCATGAGGCTGAAATTCTTCTGCAAGGTTTATACTGGCTTTAATGTATAGCATCAGGGTTCAGTAAGCCTTCATGGCATTCACACTGCTTTTTGAGACAACAGGGTATGCTTTTTTACCCCTACCTCTCCAAATAAAAGATAGGACATGCCGTATATTATGACATGACTTGACTTGGACTGAAGTATTAGGTCTGAACTGTTTACCATGAAGCCACGTTTGAGTCTGCCAATGAGTCATGCTGGTCCTGAGCATCATAATGTCCCAAATCCATAAGTTTCTATCCATAACTTCATAATAGTCATTTAGTCCACTATACATTCATTTGAAAGTGAATTCAACTGCCAGGATCAGTCACTCCTTGGCTTCAGGTCCCAAGAAATATTTTTCCCCAATCTCTCTAAAAATCCCAACAGCACATCACATATATTCTTGCAGGAAATGACAGTCTCTTGGAAAACAGCCTTAGTATCACTGCCACCTCTTACTATGAGGATAGTGCAAAGTGCCTGTTTTACTAACACAGTGAAGCCTCCATGCTGGAAAGACCTAAGTCAACCAGCTGTACTTACGAACAGTTGTTGCACTTATGAGATAATCCGCCCTGCAAACAGGAGCAGCAAGACCAGAATCATTTCCCACAGCTACACAACGGAGAAGAGATTTGATTTGAAAATAACAGCAGCAAGAACAACCACACTTGTCAAACAGGTGAGCTCCTTGGTTTGCCAGATTCTGGTTCTCTGCTTGTTTATGGTGCTTTCCCAGATCCCCTTGAGATTAGCCAGTTTCTTCAGAGAAATCTCAGTGTATTCTATGGGAGCAGTATGTTCCAGCAACTCCTTCTATTAAGAAGGTAGAAGCATACTCTCCAGTGCTCTGAACACTAACACCCTGAAAAATATCCCTCATTTCAAGTCCCACTGGATGGGAATAGTTGAGTCATGGCCTGAACCACTGATTGAGCACATGAGGGAAGGACTGGCTCAGCCCTGGGAGCACAGGTGAAGGCAATTCAGCTGTGTGACCAGAAGGGGTGGAGCCTGGCTGCACCTCTCTTAGACCCCATTTAAGGGCTGACTGCCCCTGGGGAAAGAGCTCTTTCTGGAGGTCTCTCTTTGGTGAAGCTTCCCCCTGCAAACCTGGAATCTTCCGATGTGGGTAAGCAGTCTTCTTCCCTTCCTTAATATCACCTCTCTATTGTGCTAGTTCTTTTGTCATCACACTTGTTGTAATGCCCTTTTCACTGTATGCATCTGTCCAATTGCTACACCTGGCATATGAAGAATATCCTTAATGCAAAATCACAGCTGCTGCTGGAGGCTATGGAACAGGACTAAGATTTTTTTTCTGATCTAAAACTCCCTGAAATAGGAACACAAATCAAAATATGATTTCTGGATACAACTGATCTTCAGAATCAGGGAAACAAGCTTGTGTTTGTAGGTGTAACAGAACTATTGGCTTATCACAGATAAATGTCTAAGACTAAATTTCTTAACTGTCTAACAAGAGTAAGCTTGCACTGTAACCTGTCTCACATTATCCAGCCTTTGAGTTCCATGACTTCTTCAGCAGTTTAATATTTTTGGAATCTGCAATCCTCTGATACATTTGTGATTAAAATAAATCAGCAGATCTAAATACTGTTGAGTTAAGAGTAGGGGAGAGAGAAAAATAGACATATGAAGCATGTAATGATGTATGTATCACTTCAGAAATGATCAAAAAATGAAGATGGCAGAGCCCTAACACATTCTGCTGGAGTCAAGCTTTATTTGGTAGCTTGGATATCAAAAAATCTCCTTACTGAAGAAAAGTAAGAAAAAGAAGTTATTGCTGTTTTGTGTCTCTATCTAGAACCTTAAACTATACAGCAGGTAACATCTCTGTTGGAGGTAGAAAAATAAGAAGATGAATTACTCTTTAAAATGCAATTCAGATGATGAGGACAAAGTTTTAGAACGGATAACTCCCCTTTTCAACACTGGATTCAGGCAAAATCAGTTGTTCTAAGTATGATCTAAGGCTTACCCATCAAGTTATTTCCTGTTGTTAAGCATATTAGAGAACTGGAACGGTTAAGGGAAGACTTCTGCATACACATCCTTAATCTGATTTATGTTCTCTTTATCTCAAATTTCACCTCCTCAAGTCATCTTTTGACTAACCTACTGAGATTAGAGTATGGGAGTTGGAACATTCCTGAATCGTCACTGCAAGACACACATCAGTCATTTACCTGGCAACACTTTCCTAAGGAGTATTTCAGTTTGAAAAACAAACAGTAACAGTTCAACGGCAACAGCAAGTTCAAAGCAGGTTATATATCCGAAGTTTGTAACCTAGCTCAGTGAAGTTAGGATGTGACCTATGGCCAGGCTCTGAATTTGTACGTTTTTCAAGAATTCAATTTCCCTATCAAAACATTGCGAAAGACTTCTCAGATTAAAGCAAGCTGCAGATCTCTGAACGTTAATTAGCAAGGTACAATAATGTTTCAATTGTCATTTTAATATTGTTTCTTCCTTTGTGTCATATTGTTTCATAGCCATCTGCCTGAAGGTTGGACATTCACAGGATGACACTTGGAAGACCTTGCTGCAGGGCTTTGTCTGAGGTTTTTTTTTTCAGTTTGCGGTCTTTAAGGCTCTAGTCTGGGTGAGTCATTGAATCTTGGGGATTCTTTTGAATCTGGTGGCTCTTTTGAGCACTTTCATGATGAAGATTTTCTAAACTACCTCTGCTTCCCTATGGTTACACTACCTATTCCCAAGGTCAGTCCCAACCCTGCACATCTAATCAAATTTCTTTCCTTAATCAAATAAATAAACTTGAGACTGAAAAGAGCAAAACAACATAAAGCATTCATGTGCCATTCTAAATGCATTTCTTTAAAATAAAACATAAAGTCACATGTTACCGGAAAGGTAAGTCCCTGTATTATTTCATTATTTCCTCGCAAGTCCTTGAAATACAGAGGACAGGACTGGTAGCAGCATAGATGTGCTACTACCCTTTGTTATTTAATGCTCAAATGATATTTTTATCAGCCTCTTGAGAATTACAATTTCTGTCAGGAGACTTTATTTCACTTCCCCAGTTCCTGTGTCAGCCAGATCTCCTTGGGTATGCCTGTCTTACTACTGCAGTACCACCTCCACTATTTTGTGCAGAGTCCTGTTTTTGCAGGTGAATGAGTAAAAAGGCTTTCAACAGGAAAAAGAGGGGAGGAAATGAGGTCAGGAGAAGCTTCTGAAAACGTGTGGGTCAAGCCAGTGATTTTTTTCATTGTCTCTGTTGTACCTGCCATTCTAATCCTAAATGTCCTCTCAGTTGTCCTCCAGCTGTTGTGTGTTCAGACACAGGGTTAGCTCACTCCTTAAGAAAGTGTGGGGAGGGGGGGGGGGACAAAAACAGCTATGGGGAGACTGAAAATAGGAGCCTGAGTAAGGAACAATGAGAAAAGACATTTGTTCTTGCTGACCTGGCCCCCACTCAGAAGTAGCTGAGAAACTTGCAGGGAAATGAGCTTCTTTTTGAGACTAAAGAACTCTAATTTGGAATGAGATTTGTTTGGTATAGGATCATCTTTTCACTCTCACAGAGCATCTTAATCCTGGCTGCATGCCATTGCCACACTTCAAATGCAATCAAGCTCATATCCAAGCATTTTTCCATCTCTTCTCATCTTGGGAAATGTTCCCAGTTGTTAACTCAACCTTTTCTTGTTGTCCTGAAAAGCAGAAACCATGAAGAGTCTTCCAGTGAGATGAGTTAACTTCGGTTCCAGGGAGATTTCAGCAAAGTGCTACAGCTGTGTTTGACACTGGTAAAGCCAGGGCAGAAAGTTTTCTGCATGGAATTCTAGCACATGTTTTTGGCTGAGATGGGCCTTATCCTAAAGCAGCTGTTTATGTATTTGACTGCGCAGTGAGACGTTTTGGCTTTAACTGCCTAAATGCGTATTTACACAGTGTTCACAAATCTGTTATGCTGACAAAGATAGATCCTTTAATTATCCAACACAGTCCAACCACCTTCATTGGGACTTCTCCCAAGTTTACTTAAGAGGAGGAAAAACTTATTAAGTAAATTACCACCGTGGGTTTTTTGTTGGTTTTGTGTTTTTTCTTTAACCAAGAATTTTTGTATCAATGCATAAACCACAAGAATGATCATCACTTTAATAGCTTCCTGTGGATGAACTCTTTCAAGCTGAGCTGTCAGTTAGAAGCATGGGCGGGGAGCCCATTTGGAGGAAAAGCGAGAATAATTCCTTTTCCCAGCACCTTGAAGGCAGCAGAGGATCAGAATTACTCTGGGACTCCTCACCTTCCATGTGTCATGGGCAGGTCTCAGCTCTCACTATCCAGCAGCGTCAGCACATACTGAGGAAAAGTTGTTCTTCAGCGGTTGTTGCCTCTGAAAATAAATACCTGGTGTTTTCTGATCTGCAGGTGAATAGAAAACACCACACTACTGAATTTGTGCTGCTGCTCCTTCCATCATGGAATCGTTTGATTCACAAGAGGAGGTGTTATCTGGACAATTCATTTATAGAAAAGGATTGTAAAGCAATTGTTTTCAACATATGTTAGTGTTTGTTTAAATGCATGTTACATGCATAACCTAAAATGCATATTCCTTCTTAAAAAGACTTTTTTTTTTCTGAGAAGCTGGTATCTGCCCAATCTAACAAATATTGGATGCAATTATAATTATTTTCTTTAAAAACATTAATTGCAGTCATGTAATTAGCAAAGCTAATGTTTTGGTGTTTGGGGGAAGGATATACCCCCATGTTAATGGGATATTCACCCTTCCAATAGAACTCCCTTCTGCTGGAGGCGCTGTATACTGGTACTTCATGGAAATTATCACCCCCACCCCCGGGTATTAAAAGTGGCTTCTAATTTTACTAGGAACTTGCTGACATTTTTCATTATAAAATGATGGCTTTTTAAATACTTGCAAAAAAAAAAAAAAAGAATAAAATAAAAAATTCTCAACTGTTTTTATTGAAAACCAGTGGCTGATTTTAGGGTTTGGTGATTTATTTTTGTTTGAACATCAAACGCACATTTCAGCTTTGAAGATGTTTCAGCACTGGCACTGCTCCTCTTATGTCTGAGATCTTTACAGGAGATCTGGACAGGAATGAACATTTTCTCATGTGTTCTCATAAAAAGCAAATGCCAAGTACATTTTCAAGCAGAGATGGAACAGAGATGCCTGATTTCTAGGCTGTCCAGTTACAGAGATATTGGTGGAGCTGATGTTATTGATCTGAAAATAAAGCCTACTTGAATTATGTCTGATGCACACCCAGACTTGCCCATTTTTTGTATTACTACTATGGCAACAGTGTTTCCCCACTGTAATTCTTAGTATCATGGCACAGACCTGCTCAGTCATATTTAGAAGACAAATTCAAGGAAAAAAAAAATCAATTAAAAAGTACATTTAAACTCAGACAAATGAGAATGGATGGCACCAGGAGTGAACACAAGAAAGAGAACAACATCATGTTAATGCAAGATAATTTTGTGATTCAGTATTTTTGTGTTGGATTAGGAAATTTTTTGTGTTGCCTGGATTCCTGTGGTGCTGGGATCCTATCTTATGATGATGTTCACAGATGTCCTTCCTCTCTCTCCTCCCACGTGCACAACTGCAGCAGCCAAATGCTTCTCCGAAGCACGTAGCACGTATAGAACAGCCTGTCTATCCCTGCTCCTGACTTGCAGAGTAACCTTGAGTAAAAAGTCACCCACTGCTTACATGTTAGCTTTTCAAGGGCTTAATAATGCCTACAGCAAAGGTAACTTCTGGGGCAGTTGCCAGCAGTTTAAAGGCACTTTGAGGTCCTTTGATGGAAGGGATAATAACTGAACGCGCATTTGAAATAAATTCTCAAATGCCTTTTACTAACTCCTTTTTTCTGCTTTGCTATTCTCTAGCCTGTAAATAGGGCATTCCTTTGGATGTGTTTAATAAAAAGAAAGAATAAAAATCTCACTGGTAAAAATGTCTCAGTGGTGCCACAGTATCTTTCTTTAATTAACAATACTAATTTAAAATAATCAGGGATTTTGACCCAATACTTAGATTAAAACATTCCTGTGATCAATTTTCATTATTATTGCTGTAGAAAGAAAGAAAAATAGTGCTATTCTGGCTGGGTAGATAAAAGAATAGATTGTTCCCTTTC
Organism: Perdix hodgsoniae; assembly: GCA_035772895.1. NCBI lineage: Eukaryota > Metazoa > Chordata > Aves > Galliformes > Phasianidae > Perdix > Perdix hodgsoniae. The sequence continues at coordinate 18,403,656 of JAPSGF010000009.1, read as the reverse complement.
TACTAGGACAGGTGCTTTCAACTTGTTCCTCTCTGAGGACTCTGAGCCGTTTTCCAGTGAGGATGAAGAATATTTAGAAAATCCATGTAGAATTCTGTATCGTTCAGAATAATCTGATTTTATCTAATTCCTAGAAGTCTGCTTCACAGGCTGAAAACCACTGACCCACATGATTTTTCCCTACATTCTTCCACACACAAGCCCCCAAAGTTCAAGCATGATCCATGCTAAGAAGCGTGATGCTGGGACGTCAATTTCTAGTGCTGACAGTGGACTGAGCTCAGCATTGATAGGTGAAAACTGGGGGGGGGGGGAGCACCAGGGCAACCCACAATGTGAAGGCTGTGAAGAGAATTCAACCTTCGGTGCTGAGTATTGCTGTATTGCTTCTGTTTGGGTGGTTTTTGAGCTTCAGCTTTCAGAAAAGAGCACCATAGGGAAGGTAGCTGTCAGTAGCTGAAGATGTTGGGCTTTTCATGTTTGTTTTTCTCCCTTCAAGTTAGCAAATCTGAGCTCTTTCTGGAAAATCCTGTCATCTACAGACAGCAAGACAAAAACAGATCTCTTTCTCACTCACGTCAAGGAAGCATGACAGCCATGGTCCAGCACTCTGGCAATGGAGCACATATTGAAGCCTAATTAATTAACAACATGACTGGGACTTGCCAGAATAATCCACTCTAATTAAAAATGGTCAATACAAACTTGCAAAGCAGCAATGATGATTACAATGCAAATACAGCTGGATAGGGCGAAAAAAAAAAAAAAAAAAAAAAAAAGCAGATTACCTTCATATACCCTGAATGAAACTGTTGACATTCCTAACTCACTGTGATCACAGCAAAGGGCTGAGATCCTGTTGTCCCAGTTACTTTCCAAAGAGAGGATACAGATGTTTCCCCATGTTTTATAGGGAAGTCTTATTTGTCTGGACAGAAGTATATTGATCCCAGAGAAACCAGTTTACCAGTTTATCAGTCCAGTTGTGCCCAGTCTAGTAAGTTGCTTACCCTACCAGGAAGTTACAGTGGGGAAAATTGAGGACCAAACTCTTTCTTCCCTTGTGGTTTGTGTTGGCAATCTTTGGGTGCTTTCTCTCCCACATCATTTTGTCCCCCTGTCAGTCTAAATCACAGTTTAGGGTCCTACAATAAACTATCTTGTCATTTAAAATTTCCAAAATCATACACATCACATTCTGTAGTTATTCTTCACTCATCTCCTTTCACAAGGCAAGCCTGGCCACTAAGCAATTGAAGAAAAGCCTCCAGATGAATTAAGTGCCAAGTTTTACAGGCTCTTGTTTTGAGAACTCTGAGGTTGAAGAATTCAGATTTCATCTACAGACTCAGCCACAACAGTTTCTGCCTCCCCTATTCCCTGTAACCCTTAGCAGAAAGCCGGCAGCACATCTCAGACTTAATGGGCATTCTCTGTAGGAGATGTTCAGCTGTTCCAGCAACACCATGAGTCCCTTTCCTCCTTTGTCCTCCTGTTGCTCTTCACAAAGTATCAGATCAAGCCTTGAAAGAATGTAAGTGCTTCAGTGTCCACCGTTGTCCAGAAATCAATGTTTTGGGATTATCACGCAGAGCTGATGGTGTGAAGACAATGATAAAACTACCACTGGCTCCCACAGAAGCTAAGTCAGGCCAAAGCAGAGAGCAAGTGCACTTGGAAATGTCACCTGCAAAGTCTTCTGGCTGTCTGCAGTACATGGCAGCACTTCAGCCTTGTCTGGTTGCCGTGTGTGAGGTTGGGCTTGGAACTGGTTTAACACTGACTTGTTTTTTCCATATGGCTGCCCACAAAGCAGAGCATTATTACAGAATTAACAAAAACTTTTGCAGATGTAAAGAAAAACAACCAAGCAAATAGGGGGAAAAAAAATACCACCAAACCATGAAAAGAAATAAAATATTTTGCAGATGAATCACGGTGAGGTTGAAACAATAAAAACTTCCCTATCAGCCAAATTATGGGAAACATTCAGTTTAATTGAGGTCACCTCTTTTAGATACTACAAGCAGATGGGGGAGTCTGGTTATCATTAGGGATAAGAGGAGGGTGAGGAGGAGCTGGGAGTCTCCAAGTGCCTCCAGAAAGCAGCCAGGATGCAGGATCTCTCCAGCTGCCTGTTGCCCTCTGCATGCTCTGCAGGCTGGACAGCACAGCATATAGGCAGCTTTCCTTGCTTTGGGTTCCTTCCAAGATCAAAAACTAAGCTCACCTGAGGTAAATGGACTCACAGATCACCTTATCTTGTGTGGTATGATGGACAGATGTTTTCCAGTTACACTGACCTACACAAATAGGATGTTTTCCTCCATTCAGGCTCCCAAGTTAACATCTGGCACATGGAGCTGCCTTCTTGCCTTTCTCAGAGGGAGGCCAAAGGCACAGAGCAGGCACCTTGCCTCGTCTGCAGGTCAGGGGTAGCAGAACCCAACCAGAAGAGCCTATCAGCAGTAACAGCACCAAGTCACCTGAGAAAATATTTCTTGTGTTGCCTCCTTTGCACCATAAGAGAAGAAAGCAGGGACAAGTCATGAACTACAGAATCACAATATCCACTCCTTTCCCATTCCCTAGGATCTGAATTGCACTTACACGAAGACCTTGAAGGCCAGATGAGCACAGCTATGTTAAAAGCATCTGAGAAGCCTATACCGTGACATAAGGATGCTTACAGCTGCTTTCTGCCCACCTACCACCTGGAAACTGTTCCATAGCCTGTGGAGCACTGTGGTTAGTGCTGTGCCAGGAAATCCTGTTGATTTTAATTCCTCTCCCATAACTGATTACAGATAGAATCTATGTAAACAAACTCCTTGCATTTGGTGATGTGCTTGAATCAAAGGAATTGTTCTCCTTTATATTTCATCTCACACCAAAACTGTAAGGGGGACACCAGGAGCTTCCTTGCCCTCAGAACTCAAGGTGAAAACATAGTGATGGTCACAGTTTGAGAACGTTCAGTTTCTTCCAGGGTAGGGTCTTTCAATTTGTACAGATTTATGGTCAGGGCTACAAACTGGCAGAACTGTGTTATGAAGTTTCTGATTATGGACCAGGGAACTGAACATGCTTCTAACACTTTTATCAAAACTTTGAACAGGAGGCCTTTTATGTTGCCCAGCTTCATAGGCTCAGCCTAAGCTGTTTTGTTGGACAATCAGAAGTACATGAAATATTGCTCGGTACAGCACAATAGCTGGCACCAGACCAACTGAAACAAGGATTTGCAAAGATTTTGATATTCCTTTACCGATTTTCACATGTAGAAATCCTTGCATTGCTGCACAAACAGGATTTGCACATGCAAACCAGATCTATCAGTACCTGTTAACAAGTGATTTGAAAGAAGAATCCCCACACACTGCAGAAGTAAGGAAGCCCTTGCCAAGATGATGAAGAATCTGAAAATTTTATCCTAGAGGATTCTGAAACTGTTAGTACAAACGTTCCCCACCAGTACAGAAAATGGCACTTCAGCAAACCAGCCTTTTACTTGTTCGGATTTCTTCAACAAGCAGACCACTTAGTTCTCTTTGGGTGTCAACTGGGTGTAACACGTTATGTACTCAATGAAGCTGTCTGGGTGAGAAAGACTTTGGGAGCCAAACTGCTGGCTAATGGAGAGAGACAACTGAAAAAGCTGACCTCTGTGGAGAGCTTTGTAGAACATCAAGCTGGGGTTATTTGCTTCAACAACCTTTTCAACCCCCTGAAATGGCAACCTTAATGAAATCATCTCTATCAACAGAGTAATTCCATAAATAAAAGAAGGAGAGAAAACAAACAAACAAACAGAAACACTTAATATCATTACTGTTTAAACAAATTGAAATTTGGGGGGGATTTTTTCCCTTAAGCAAACTTTCCAGATAGAAAGAGAATATTTCTTTTAACTGTCTGATACATCAAAAAATTCCATCTCAGTTCTGAATTTTACACTGGAATTCAAATAGGCGTTATGGATTTAAGTAATATAATTACTATGTTTTACATTTGTAGCAGAATTGACAAAGGGTGTTGCTTAATGGTATGTGGAGAATGAATCACCAAATACCTTCAGCCTACACCCTGCACATAGGAAATGCTTGAATTAACTAAAAAGAAGACATAATTTGCATTACTAATTATTAAACTCCCAACAAAATGCAGTTTTTGGCTGGATATTGTCCAGTTTTCTGGAGATGCTCAGAATACATCTCTATCAGTAGTACTCTGTTTAAGCAGTGCTATATTCCATTACCAAGCCAAGTTTAAAATCTTCCTATGACAATCTATAATTTCTCGTAGTGTACCATAACTGATTTGCCAGAGAGGGAGAGAAACATGATTCTTAAGATTATAAGATTCATTAAAATGGAAACTAAAATATCATTTCAAAAAGATCATAAATTGTAAAACATGGCATTCAAAAATATTGTCCATGTTTATTCAATTTTCTCCTCCCTTGAGAGAATTTAAAAAGAATCTAATAAAAGCAGATTCTGTTAACCCCAAATATTACTATTGTTTCATGCATTAAAGTTTTCCTTATAGATCAGGGAGAACTATTTCAGAGTCATTATTTGATCTCTTGAGTGGTGGAAGGAAAGTAATTATTTTGATTCCTGTATTTCTGATAGTAAACATTCAAGCAGATAGTGAATATTTTCAAGAACAGAATCAGAAGTTGTATTAATACATTACTTCTTTCAAGTTAAGCATGTGCTTACGTGCTATGTTAGACTGAGAACTGACACCTGTTTAAATCAAAACATAATTCCATTGAACTCAGTAGTGCTGCATCTGTAGGTAAGCAGTATATGTGAGAAGAAAATGAGACCCATATGGTTTTGAAAAAATCATAGCAAAATGTTGAACAAGTGTTGTGGATTAAAAGGAGGCCTAAACATTGTTATTTTAGTTGACCATGCCACACTTATCTGGTATAACCTGAAGTCAATGATATACTTAAGATTACATACCCTTATCAATTTAAATCAAAGACTTCGACCCCAGAAATAAATTTTAAATGTATTAGGCACTCCAGAAATCAGATCTTGAGAATTACACTCCTTTAATCAGGGAAGAGAAGTGACATCATACACTTACTATGGCACAGCTCGAATTTCCAGTGTTGCACTGCTAGGAGCAATCCAGCTGAGTGAACAAATAAAATCTTCAGGACTGAAGAAGACATCTAAGAAAATCACAAGGATCCTGCCTACAGAGAAGATGAAGGCATTGATTAAATTTTATTTCTAGTAGAAAAATAGAGAAAGAGATATGTACTCATGCACACATGCACAGTACAATTACGCTGTGATCGTGCAAGCAAAGAACAGAGTTAATATACCTCGCACTGAGCTACATAATTCACACCTAGATTCTTGACAGACATTGTGCAGTTAGACTAAAACACTCTGTTTCTGTGCCCACCCCATATATGCATGTCTACTTTGTCCTTTGATAGAATTTGGAGATAAATGCCATTTCTCATATTGCCTATCTTGTACTGTATCTCTTCAAGCCACTTATACAGATGTATTGAAAGATCCATCCAACATCGCTGCAGGATGTGAAACAAAAGTTCACGTTTTTATCTTGACAAAAGTATGCTTTGAGTTCGACCTAGTCATTCAAGGACATAAGCGATAAGTAAAGATGAAAAGAATTGGCCTATATCACCTGCTGATATGGTTTGGTCTGTGGTCTGATCCATTATAGCCATTCTCACAAGGCTCTCTGTGGCAAAAAATCCCAGAGCTGCTGGCCTGCAACCTGCTGTTTTCTAGCAATAATTTCTCAGTTGTATACATACCCAAAAGTATTCTGATCATTACTAGTTGCTTAAGTAAGACAAATGCCAGTGTTAAATAGGAATGCTGAGGTAGCAAGCGTACAAAAGCAGTCGACAAAGCTGTACGGACATTGGTGAGGAAACTCTGCTTCCTTGGCAATGTGTTGCCTTGGAAAAGCATGCCTGCCGAGCAATTGCCGGGGAGCCCTGGGGAGATGAATGCTCTGTGTCTGGAATGAAGGCGACATCCAACTTCACACAAAATCAAATGTCTACAACACAGTTGTCATTACTTTTATGTACGCCTGAAAAGATAGGACAATTCATAGCTGCCATGGCAAGTGTTCTAGTCAATTCTTCACGCACTGCCTCCAAGTCTTCACTGGCACAGAAGGCCTTGATGAGATCTCCACAAATGAGATCTCGGAGTATTGCCAAATCCTCCAGCGCCCTTCAGAAAGTCTGGGCACGTGTCAGTTATCAGCAAGTTCAAAGCCACTTCTGATGTCCCGCACTGACAGGACACAGAGATAAAAGACTCCAAAGAAATGCTGTCAGCTCCTGCTTATGGCCCACCATCAGCCATGGGGCACAAAGCTGACAACCTTGGCTGGGACAAAAGGCATCTTGTGCTGTTCCAAGCTAAGCTGTCCCAGTACAGAGTGAACAGTGACATATGAAAGCAGACATAGAAAAGTCTGGAAAGGCACAAGGAAGTCAGATATCTGTAATATATGCTACTTTGGGGGACTTGTTTCTTGCTCACTAGGCATCTCAGTACTTAAAAGATGTTGTACAGAAAGGAGATTCTTCCTTGCTGGTGTCCTGCAGGCTCTCAAACCCTTGCAGTCCAGACAGTGAGTGAGTGCACACCACTGTGGTGGAAACCAGTTTACAGAAGCAGATGGAACGGATCCACTGACTTTTCCTGGCAACTCAGTATTCTTATCACGCAATTTATAAGCTGACACATAATTCTGACACTCTCATTTCAAAAAAATGCCATCCCCCAAATGCATCATACCACCCTGATGCTTTTCTGCAGAACAGTCTTTGTTGCCCATATTTCTATAATGCTGTGGCATACTCTCAAGCACATCATGCTTCTGTGAGATATGGCCTTTTGAACATTAAGGACCTTTTTGCTCCTTTAATGGATTATTGCACTGCCATGGCTTGTGTAGTAAGAGCTATACGAGGGTACTTCTTCAGTGAGTACAAACTACATTAGCTTTGGTGAAATCTTACTGTTGCTCTTAACAGTGCCGTCTCAACAATCAGAAATCAATTCCTATTAGTTTTAGCAAGGCCAAAAATTTGTGTGGAATTGGTCAGCTCATACAGAGCCTTTCTGATGTGGGAATGTGAGGACAAGGGGCAAAGCAGGCATATGTGGTCCTTTGCAAGTTGATTTAACACTCACTGAAGAGTCTGAATGTGTCTTGCATTGGCCAGGGATACATTCAGTCTGTGCAAGGCAAGCAGCTATTTTTCCATGGGTAGCTGGTTTTGTGGAAGTTTCTACAGCACTGCTGACCAAGGGAAATGGCCCGGATTTTCACTGCCTGAAACACTGGCCCAGTGCAGATAGGGAGAGCACAAATAGAGTTACAAATATCTTCCAAGCTTGGAAGTAAAGAAGACTCATGCAGAGAGGAGAGCCCCAGACTCTGGTCTCACTCGCTCTAATGCAAATGCACAGTAACTCGGCTGGACTCAGCACGGGCTATTAGTCATGTAGAACAACAAAGTTAGTTCCTTTAATCTCTATTATTTTTTTCTTACTCTTCTCTGAACTGTCTCCAATTTGTCAATATTAGGAATTCAGTGTTTGGGCTCACATGCCAGGTACAGCCACAACAGAGGAGCTATTACTTCCTTGCTCTGTAAGACGATGCTTTTTGCATATGCAGACTCAAAACTTCAGTTGTAGAGGGGTTTTGTAACCCATTGAATCATTTTATGTGCTAGAATGATCTCTGCAGAAACACGCCTATGTTGCTATCACTCTCGCTGCGTAAGCTTCCTTTTCCTAGTAAATAGACTGGTTTCAGATTTATTTTCTCCACAATGTTCTGGCTTGCTTTCTCTCCCTCTTGTGTTACCTTTCTTTTTAGTATCCCACCTTCATCTTTATCAGCTTTTGTCCAATCTCCCAGTTAAAGAATGTCAGCAGATCTCATGACCAAGAACATGCAACATTCCTGAAAATTTGTTAGGTTTCATTCAAAAATCAGCTCTGTAGGCTAAGAAGTTCTATATTGTTCTCTTCAATGACTCACCAAACAAAAAAATACCTACGGCTTAAACCTCTTCGTTTAATGTTGCTCTCTCAGGCAGCATTTTCAGCTTAGCAACAATATTCCTCGGTAGGCCAGCTCTGCATTGATTAGCTAAGTAGATTTCACTGCAAGACACTGTGATTATTTATTTATTTATCTAAAAAACAAATAGTCTTGTTTAAAAAAAGACGTTTGCTAAGCAAGGCTGACTATTTACAAACTCATACTGCTTATTTTCATGATTAAAATAGAAGTAAAAATCCAGTGAGGTAAGATGATCCACTTCAGATATAGCAGCCCCAGAAGAGGTTACTTGAAAACCAATGGCAACATCTACACATTTTTTTCTGAGATTAAAGACATGTTGACCTACTCCGCTGTTTCACTACGTTTCCGCTTATTAAGCCATTCCCTAAATATCCTAGGATGCATAATTACTTCTTATCTCGTATGTTCGCATGTTTCCCTAACACAGTTATTGAGGCTTGGTCTTTCTGATCTAACTTTGCATATTTTTCTTGGAATAGGATTTATTTTTAAAGGGGATCACTGTTTCAGCCAACTTTTGCATCACTGACCACCTCCTCCTCTTTATTTATTTATATTTTAATAAACCACTAATTTCCCAATCAAGGAACAAGGACAACTTTGGCTAAAAGCCAAACTCAGACACAAAGAAAACAGTAATAGAAAAATCTGCATGAAACCAGCATTTAAAGAAGATAGCAGTAAGTATCAGTTAGAAGCTATGAACTGCAGGTAACTGACAAAGGGAGCAAAAGAAATCAGGAAAATTACTGTTGGCAGAGGGAAAGTCAAAGACGAGTATTAAGCAAGAATGTAACAGCAGAAATTCTAACTACAACTGCCTGTTACCTAACTGAGAGTGTAAAATTGCTGATAAGACATGACTGAAAAAGAAGAAATATTCAGTAAGTAGTTTAGCTCTGGATTTGGAATTCTTAGAAAGGAGGACAGCAATTGGAGAAGGATGTTTCACCTTACACAGTGTGGTCTAGTGGGATGTGTAAGCTTCCAAACACTTAGCCAAATGTCAATGGATTATTAGTATGTCCTGAAAAGCTGAGAAATTCAAGGGAACTAACACATGGTAAATACTGAGTGAGTTTCAGAAAGAATATACATTTTCACTCAGCCAATTTCCATCCTACAAACCTGAAACCAGCAAAGCAGAATAATGGAAAACTTGACAGATGATTCTGCTGAAAGGCAAAGCAAAAATGGATGGCAGAAAATATAACTAGTGCCAGTCAGGAAAGTTTTATAGAAAATAGAGTTCAATATGCAGACCTGGTATCAACTGGACAGCTCTTTGTTAAATGTAATACATAGAATCCAGGTAATTACATACTATATGCAATACAATGTTCCACATATAAACTGGCTTTATCAGGTATCAACAGAAACACATTTCAGGCAAAACTATTATTTGAGATCTGAGATCTGCAGAAGACTCTAGATGGTACACTGATGGAATGCAAAGGAACTAAATATATGGCTTATCCTTGACCAGATCAACAGAGAAGACAAGAGTAAGCAACTAGTTTTCTCTCTTTGTATAGCCAGTAAAACCAGATCTAGAGTGATTGAAATAGATGCTGACGTTTGGAAATAACGTAATGATGGAGGAAAAGCAGAAGGGATAGAGAAAATACCTCTTAACAATAGACCTAGTGCCTGAATGGTTATCAAAAAGGATAGAGACAGGTTGATAAGATGAAATAAAAATATCTGCAGCCAGTGAAAACGCCACAGTTGAAAGGACTCTTTCAGTCAGCAGAAAAGTATAGTTACAGTCTGTGCCTGAAAGGCAGAGCCAGAAACTGAGAATAAAAGACACATTTTGAGTGGAGAGGATGATTAATTTTAGGACAAACTACAAGGGGAAGTGGTGAATTCTCATATGATTCAGGTCAGGACAAGGTGGGGTCCATCTGCCAGTGGCATACAAGAGTTTCAATTAAATCATTTGCAAACCATTTTTGGCATTAAGGTTTCTGCACTGCTGAAGAAAACTTGCGTTAATCCACACCATCTGACCCAATAACCTGTAGCAGGAAAATGTCTCTGGTCAGCTGCACATTACTCTTCCTTGCTCGAGTCCCAGAATGGATTGCTCTCTCATAAAGTGCCCATCCTGGCAACACAGGAGCTTAAGAGATGAACAGAGCTTGCTTTGAATTGGAGGGGAACTCATATACATACCTTACCAGCAGGGAAACACATACTTTACAAGGCAAACCGCACCTAAGAATTTTTTTTCCTTCCCTCTCTTTCCCAATCAATCAGGCCCTGTAAGTTTGACTCTATATGTATTTCTCTTGCTTTCTGTCAAAGAACAAAATTTCAATTCTAGGTGAATACACAATCTCTTCCATTCAGGACCGGTGCTGGCAAAGTATGGGATGATAGGAAGCTGCTGCTGGCAACACGGAGATGGGCTGTGGCCACAGAAATGCAATGAGATTGCCACATGCTGACAGAACTTAGATGCTGTCAAGAGTTTGGGGATTTGGGTTTCTCTGCTCTGAGAGTCGGGGAGCACCAATCAGGTTTGTTGCAACTCATCTGGGAAGCAGTAGCCACTGTGGGATCTATGCTTTCCAGGGATGCTGATCCCATAGGCATTGCAGTCTCACCCTGGTCATATTCAGCCTTTGGCAGCCTGTTCCCTCCCCCGTCATAAACCACATTTTGCAGAGCCTGATCACCCTATGGCCCATAAGGGCTGTGTAGCAGTGGGATGTACAGGTCTTAAATCCCCACTGAGAGACTTTTCTGTACACAATTCCAAAGCTGAAGGACAAGATTTTAGACATACTTGCTATTTAGGCTTTGGCAGATCTGAGCATAGAGACCTTCAGTTTCTGCATCTGTCAGTTCAGTTTCCCACACCAATTCCATATTCGCTGGAAGCAAGAAATGAGAAAGAAAGGGTGGGAGATATGAACTTTATGACAAGCCACATCAGTGTAGGGAGGCAGGGAAAGTTAAGTAGAGTTTATTTTATCAGCACTACACAGGAAGTCTCAGTACCAAAAATTGTTCTCATCCTAGGCAGAACTCCATGTTATTTCTGGCACATTTATAAATTGGTTTGCAAAAAAAAGCAGAAGTCCCTCAACACACCCTACCTCTAAGCCTCCTCAGCCTTCAGTGTTTCACTGAGAATGGGGCTGCTCACAAACTTCCAGGTGGGAGCATCTTGTGAGGCTGGCCGTCTGTCTCTCAGGTAGAGATTCTAGCTGCTAAATAAGAGAGCCTGCATCTGGGCAGAGGCTGTCAGGTTTATCACTATTTGTACTCCAATGGATTAAATTAAGCTAGCATAAGTGTGCAGACTTAGACAGTCTGTTCCTTCAGGTGCAGGACACATCTAATTTAAAGGAAAGGTCCTTAGCAAGACTCTGCAACCTCATTTCCTTGGGAATAATCCTTCACATTCATGCCGTGTTAGACTTCACTAGGATTTAAGGAAAGGATTTTGCTTGATTCTTTAATTTCAGCTATTCTCTTCCAACACATATATACTGCTCCTGCTTTCAAGTTATTCGTCGAATTTGTCTTGGTCAAAAGGAAAATCTGCTGATTTCACGCCCTCAGATATCTGGTTTTCAGGCACGAAGCTGAACGCAGTGGACAGACTGAGGCCCATCTACAGAATACACCCATAGAGGGCACCAGACACTCAGTTTTCAGTGCTCTGGCCAGGTGCTCACTGTCCTGCCTGGCAATGGGCGGGGGCCGGAGGATCCTAGGATGAGGACTGGGAGCTCCAGGAGGAGTTGAATTCTAATCTTCTGGGATGGTAAATGAAATACCCATTTGCTGCCATTTCCAAATTAAATTACAAAATAAAATGTTGGCTTGATCTGAAATTTCTTTCACAAGTACCTGATGAAATGCAGAAAAGAATCAGTAGAATTTTTTTCTTTTCCATTTCAAGAGCTCAAACAAGAAACAAAGCATACTCAGTGAGTGACATGAAGTCTCCTTCCATGGGAAAACTCAAGCTTTTCATTTGGAAAACACCAAAATCATCTGCTTTGAATTCTCATTGTTTTCCCTTACATAACCAGAATGAAATAAATTTAGAGTTTGGTGTCACCAAATCCACATTCTTCACCACAAAAAAAACCCAAACAGGACATTTCCTTCTCTTTCAGCTCCAATTGTTTCAAATCAGCTCACTCTGGAGGAAGCATTTTAGTGGACGCTGGGAAGAAAAGCTCATTTCACTACTGACCCACAAGCAGCAACAAACAAGAAGTAAACGAACAGGAAGAAAATAAACCCACTGCATGACTCACTATCATGCGAGAAGTATGCTGTTTGCCATAACCACAAGCCATGGTATATCATCACAATGGTTTATTTAATCTGTGAGTGAACTCCAGATTTCATCTAACACATTTGCTCCCATCTCACAGCCCGTGGATCTCTGTCCTACAGTTGAAGCTCATTTCCACAACCAACAAGGGAAACAGTAGCTTGGGCTCTCTCATACCACCAGCTGCCCCAGTAATACAGGGCCTCTGTACCAAGACTGAAATACTACACAAAGAGCTGCATAGACTAATCATTACACAAACATGGTTGTAGCTAGTTAAACAGATAGGATCTAGGAGTAGCTCCCAGTAAAGCCAAATACATTTGGGAAAGGGATGGCAGGAACTCGGAAGCTAGATTATGATCCAAATCCAAATATTGAGGCAGCTCCTCTCTCTTGGTAACTGTCCAAACTAGTATCCTCAATCCCAAACCCTCCAAGTCTCTCTGGGTTTGAAATCTGCTTGCTTCTGTGACTTTCTCAGTTCAGACTTTTCTCCTATTCTCAACAACCTTTACTCCCCCTTTCCTCACATCTTTCAAATCTCTCCTAGCTTCTTGCAGCATGGAGAATGCAAACTTCACAAGTTTTTCATCAGCTTTAGTGGAATTGGACTGAGCCCCAGATTCCTTTAGCAACTGCATTTGGGAGCCTTTCTAGGACTGAGTATATCTCACTGCCTAGGACAGGCTTTGCTCTGTATTCCTCCTTGTTTTTTCTTGCTCCGTATTCCTCCATTTCTTTTTCTTTAATAAGAGATTAGATTATCCTTTAATAATATGTTTTCCAAGTATTTTGTGTGACAAAACCTCTCCGCTTCCTGTTTTATCCACATTTTGTATCCTGTGTACATGGCCTGAGAGATTGGCTTTTCAGCCTCAGGGGGCAATTAATCCCCAGCACTGTAATCTGCACAGAAGTACTTAATCTTTCAGGAAAGATGCACCTGAAAGGAACTTTTTGAGAAGAACAGGGCTGATAGAAACCACTAAGTAAAGCCAACAGCTTAGCCAGAGGCTGGGAATCTCCTTTCTGCTCTGATCATGTTTCCTCAGCAATTAAATGCGGAGCCATCCAACAGAACTATTTTGTCTAAGGATGATGGGCAAAAGTCCCTGGGATTCAATTTCAAGATCTTCTCAGAGGTCCTTGCCACAGAATTTTTATTCTCCCAGGATAGTGGTTGATTCTACTCCATCTGGTAGGGGAGACTTCCAGGGCATTGGGCTGATCTTTTCTGCCCTCATCCAAAATTGAAGTTTCCAGATCATAGGATTGACAGGGCAGAGACTCTCCCCATTACACAAACTTCAAATATATTTAAGGTCAATCTCTCCTTTGGGTCTGGAAGTAAAATGAAGACCACAGTCACTTGAAAGCTCTTTAATTAGTTAATCGTAGAATTATACAACCTTCATTTTTGCCACCTTCCTCTGCATGAGCATATTCTGGATTACTTTTTCAGACTCTTCAACTTCAGGATGCTCAAAACCTTTCAATAGAGCCTGTCCCAAATCCTCTGCCAGGGATTTCTCTGGAACTTGGCTGTATTTCCAAATCTCTCCATTTTTTATTTGGCTTCCTTGATTTCTTTTCCATTCAGGCTGTCTCTTCTTGTCCCCTGCAATAGAGCTCAACCCTTTTTTGCTTAGAGGGTTGGCTGAGGACAATGGGAAGCAGTGTGGTAATCCTACTCTTACAGCACGTAGGCAACTGGCACAGCATTCTTGTAATGTGTGCTTAGATGCTCAGACAGGAAGCAAATATTATTGTGTGGACAACTTCCTGCAGCATGTTCTCCATGCACTCAGTGATGCTTTACAGTCACACAAAAGGTAAGTTTACGGCTCATGGGACTTGTCCCCACTGAACTTTCTGTAGAGGCTCTGTGTTGGGAACCACTCCAACCAGATAATCCTCAAAAGAGATTAAACCTTCCACTTAATTCTACTTTTCTCCTTTGGCTTCAAATTGGAGTTTTCTCCTTTTCGCTCAGCTGCAGACCCTTAAAACATAACTGAATAGAGAAAGCAGGTGGGTTTGCTTTTCTGATTTATCCAGTCCCACCACACCCTTTTCTTCCCACCACAGCTGCCTTCAAATGACTGCCTTCCAATTGCATTCTCCACTGCTCTCACTCCTCTGGAGAAGCAGGCACTTTGGGTGTGAGAAACAAATCTATGTCCTTCTCCCATCTCTTCAGCACGTCTTGGATCCTCTTCAGCACGTCTTGGATCCTCTTCAGCTAGGTCAATGCCCTACCTACCTGTGAAGTTACACCACTGAACCAATGCTTGGTTAAAACAGCTGCGTTTACAAGGTCTAGTGCTTCTGCCAGGCACACAGGTGCAGAGACCCCTTCATTTGCAAGAGGTGAGGCTCACAGGTCACCAGCACACATCAAAAGGACCACATAAAGACCTACATTCAGTGTTATGTTTTCAAACTAAGAAGACAGACCTACAGACAAAAGAAAAAAAAAAAAAAAGACATTAAACAGATAGTAAGTTTAAGGGGAAACATCTCTTGTGAAAATGGCTCCCTAGAAGCCTACAGGCTTTTCTTGCTATTTATGAAGTCTCTGCTCTAAGCTAAGAGATGTCTTCAGTGCGTATCACATACGAATGTGTTCAGGATAATGGGGCTTTAAATCAGCTAGTTGCTGGACAAGCATGAGATGAGGTCAGTCTTAACAAAACTAAAATTGAATTATGCTTGAACTGGTGTCAGATGAAAAGACGTTTTCCACAAAGCTGGTTTTCTAGGAAAAACAGAAGGAAAAAGAAAAGCAACCTATGAGTCATCAGGTTGAAATAGGTTATTCAAACATAATATCCAGCAGCTCTCCAGTAAAATAAGTTTGGAGCTTGGAGTCTCATGAACTGATCAGAAGATAAGTTCAGCAGGATGGAGTTGAAAAGAGCTGCCCCGTCAGCTTAGTGCTTTCTTCTGAGTCCTGCTCATCTCCAGCCCTGGGTGGCTGCAGTGGCTGCTTAGACTTCTTCAGGAAATGCCTGGTGCCACTTACACTGCAGTTCACCCTCTGCATCTTCGGTCCTAGGTTTGCAATCAACTTTGCATTTTGTTCCTTTCTTTCATTTGCTATCTCTATATTTGCTTGGTTTCAACCCATTACCTTCTTTAGAACCTCTTTGTCGGGTATTGCTCTTAGGCTTTTTTAGGGATGGGCTGGTGACACTTCTAAGGAGAAGACAAATATGAACAAACAACATCTTGGAGGAAAAGAAAAAAAAAAAAAACAAACACCTAAATCCGAGAAAATAGAGAGCAAAGCTTCTTCAGGAAATCCCCATCCTCCAAAAACTTCCTGAGCCAAACTTACTGGCTTTGTATTTAACAGCCCTTGATAGCTTTTTCCCCATGAACTTGTCCAGCTGTTCTTTGAACCCCTGTATCTGTCTGACAAACATAACTTGTCCCAGCAAGGTGTTCCAGAGCTTAGCTATCAGCTGGTTACTGTCAAAACCATTATTTAGTCTCATATTGCACCCCTAGAATGTTTAGTATCACTAGGAGTTGAGTTTCTGGTAGGCTTTCTATTAGATCTAACATGCATGCTATCAGTGGAGACTTGAACGTCAAACTCTGTTGCAAGATTTTTCAGGTGAAACGTACTAAATTGAGTTACTGAAATCAGCTTTTGTATGATTTTTTAATAAAGTCATCTGAAGGAAAGGAACTGGTGAGATTTGAGAAGTTTGTAGAGTTGAGTGCAAGTCAAAAGGTCTGCATGTGTTACCTACTCTGAGGAAATTAGATGTCCAATTCCATGAGCTTTGTCATAGTCTGTACACTGGGGAAGGGGGTGGGAATAAAAACTTATCAGCTCTCTTCTTATTCCCCAGTATTGTGAACAACGGGAACCAAGCAAGAAAAGGTTTAATTGCCTCCAAAGTAAAAGGGGGGTAAGCAAGTCTGAATTTCAGTTTCAGGCAGAGGTTTCCAGTGTTCTTTTATTTAAGTTTCTTTGCTCCCTGGTAAAAGACACCTCCGGGACCTCTTCCCCTAAACACTGTGCTTAGGGGTCCCAGGGGGAACAAAGCAGTGATTTTATCAGCCCTCGTCCGGCGGCACTGCAGCTGTACTGAGGATGGGCTCTCTGCACCTCGGCTTTGCATCCAGCCACCGAGCAGAGGGAGCCACAAGGAGCTGCAACCTGCCTTGTACAACTGGCTGGTGGGAGGGAGAAGAGCACAGCCCCGAGGGAAAAGAAGCGGCCAAACAGAATGAAAAGTAAAAGTCACCTGCAGAGGCTGCAGTTCAGAAACCTCCAGCTGAACCTCACGAGATCTTCATCAGCATTTCCAAAGGAGAGGTTAGCAAACTGTGGATTGAAATGTGAAATCATTGGGCAAACCGACTGAACCGCAGAATGAGTAACTTCCTCCAGGAGCCCCTCTGGAGGGACTGGTATGGCTTTAAGGTGCATGGCCTCTGTTATGTAAATTGTCTTGAACCTTAAGAGGCCTGCAGATTTACATGAAAATTCACTGTTTTCTCCCCCAGCTATTAAGCACGGTGTGGGGGAGAGATCTCCGAGTTAGAAGGAAAGCAGAAAGCTGGAAGGAGGCTGCGGGAAAGGATGTTCTTGCGGCTGAGTGGTAAAGGAGGCTGAGAGCAAGAGATGGACCCAAGTGTGTTGGGCAGTAACACTTCACCTCAGCAGAGAGGTATTGCTTCTCCCAGGAATGATGTTTGAAAAGACCCTATAGTGTTGGGGCTGTCTGAGGGTACTCGTCCTGCATGGAGCCTTTGTGTCTCATAACAATAAAAAGGGGTCACAGGGAGAGACTTTAGGTAATGTAAAACTCAGGGAAGCAGAAGATAAATTCATCATGGTGATAGGAACAAGAGCAGTCTAGGGAGCGGGACACACAAGCATTGTTCTGGAGCTGAAAACCATTTTCAAGCACATTATCTATAGAAGGAAATATATGAAATGACATGAGAATGCATCTATAAATGCAGTAGTGATTTGTGCTGAGTCTGGAGAAGAATCTATGTCCAATGTACTCCTCCCACTGAAGAACAAGCCAAGCCTGGGAGCATGAAAGAGTGAGAGGCTGAGATGAAGACATGAGATCAATAGACATGGGGAAACTCTATCATTCAATGAGGGGAACAGGAGCAGAAAGCTGACATGGAACTGATTTCTCTGTGAATCAAGGAGATTTGCAATTCTTCCAGGAAAGATTTTTCATCTTCCATTCCTCCAGCACAACAGAAAGCTTCATTTTTCTTCATATTCTCAGTGGGGCAACTCCTCCTGACCAGCAATGTTATACTAATGGAAGAGTGCATCACAAAATCCAGGACTGGAAGAACAAAACTCCCTCATCACAAGTCCCCTGGTACAGCATGAGAAAGCTCTTTCCTTTTAGCCTTGGAGAGGCTATCAAATTGCTATTAATGTTGCATCTATCAGTGCTGGGCTACGAGACGTTTGTTTGCTTCAGGTGTCATGGGAGCTGAAAAATCTTTTTGGGGAATAATAGTATCACTCTAAAGCCTTATCTTAAGGAAAACATATGTGATCTTGCAAGAAGCCTCTCTTGGTTGCATTTTAACTTAAACAGGAGGTTCCTTTCCCAACATATCTGTTAGCACAGGAATACGCACACACACACATACCTGCACCATTTTAGCAACCAAAGAATTTGGAACCCGGGAATGGGCTGGGGGAGGGAAGCAGTGGTAGGGGAAAAAGGCTTCCCCTGCCATTCCGGATAGGAGACATCCCTGGAACAAAGGCATAATTACACAAAAGCCAACGATGTTGGTTCTGAACAGCTGCCAGCCAGCAGCCTCTGTATCAGCCACGCTCAGCTCCGCAGTCTTCCAGCCTCCACCCTGGACTCTCGCCCTGCATGCAGTAAAAGGAACAAGATGTCTCTGGGCTGAGCCCAGAATCCTAAACCTTACTCTAAAAGAAGCACATACTGGGCTTGTCAGTGGGATTACACACCAACCATAGTGCTCTGGGTCACAGCCGTGGAGATGGGGAGAGAAAGTGACTCTACACTGCTGACTGCTGGAGTGGAAATGGGTGGGTTCTGTGGTCTGAGATGGGGCAGAAGAGGTTCAGATTACTGACAGATTTTGAAAAGCTTTTTAAGTGGGATCTTCAAAGGGCATGTTACTTGTCCTAGCTCTGATGGTGTCAAAGAATGTCTCAAAGAGGGCATTGTTTGAGCACTTTCAGATGTCTCATCTTCAATGTCTGAGCTTCTGCTCCTCCTGTATAAATGTAATTGCCTACCTTGCCTGTGATTTACTCCAGAGGGAAAACTTTTACTCTATGAAAGGCTCCCACAGTCACTGAGATTAAATATGTTGTGCATAATATCACCAAGAAGAGTTTCTCTTGAAACTGAATTTGTAAACTGTTAGCACCATTCTGTAATGAACAACTGAATTAAGTTATACCCTTGTTTTCTCCTTAACTCACAATTGTTATGATTTTCCAGTTTTTTGTTTTGTTTTTGTCTTTGTTGTTTTCCTGTAGCAGAGCAATTTTTTTCTAAGTATTTGCATTTTGAAAATCTGCATTTTTACCCGCTGTTGTCTTATTTCACTCAAAATGGGAAGTAAGTTCGCAACAGAAATATGATCATGGCTCACATGAAAATCACTGAAGTGGATATAGAATGAGCTATTAAAAAGCACACATTGCTACCATTTTTCCAGCTCATTTGGGGACAGTTATCTCCTCTTGTGATAGGTTTGTACAGAACCTTACCCAGTACAGCCTAGAGCTTGTCTTGGGTTTGTAAGCACCACTTCTAGAGAAATTACAGTTATAAAGCAAAATCTAGGGGCATGAGTTCAGCCCTGCTGCCAAGAAAAGAGCTTCATAGGACCATCTACTCCTCATCCTTTCTGAACCTGAAGGAAATCCACTGATTACACGCTATTTCTCAGAGGTCAGCAGCTTTGGGTTGTTTCGAACTGAGGGCCTTTTCTCAAACAAATCAGCACATGCACGTGCAACCTCCCAAACACACAAACCACACGTCACTTGCATGTTAAAACCTTATCAAAACAAGCTGTCCACTGCTCTCATTTCATGTACCTCCTTGAGAAGATGAAGAGAACGAACAGCACAATAGACCAATAGGCAAGAGTCATCTTTACCACCAGAAGTCTTTGTGATAAAAGAGGCATGAAAACATGGCTAGAGAGGAACAACAGTTGGAAGCATTGGTATTTTCATGGGGCCTGTGTTTAAGAAGGGAACAGACAAGATTAAATGAAAACAGGAAAAACTGGCTGGAAAATTCTGGACTTAATTGGATCTGAAAGAGCCTGCAGGATCTCAGGACAAACCCTGCTATCTTCCCCATCTCCCCCCTGAGTGTCCTGCTAGAAAGGAGGGGTGCTGGTAGGGAGAACATGTCATTTACTGGCACTGCTTAAATCTCCCTTCCCCCAGGCTCTCCTGGAACAGCTGTGGGTTTGCTCACAGGTCCACTGTAGGTAGGAGGAATCTTGTAATGCGCCTGGAAACACCAGTAAGGAATGAGAAAAACCCAAAGAAACCCTCCCCCTGAACTCAGCCAGTGTGCTAGGACTAGAAAAAGAGCTGCTGTTGCCACCGCAGTAAAGCACAAATCACTTTTGTTTCTGCCTAGCAGCATCTTACCTCGTCCATCAGCCCAGGCTACTCCCCCTCACTTGACTGCAACATGCCTGGAAACTTCCAGCCAGAGTATTTTTACTTTGTGGATCAGGTTTCTTCTTGAGGTATTTGGCTGTTACCTCAAACAACAACAACAACAACAAAAGAAAACAACCCACCACATTTGTTTCATTTTATGTCCTAAAGTGACTTGAATCAGAATAGCATCTTCCAGCATCCCAGCCCTTCTCCCAGTGCTGTCCTGCAGCACTGCTTCCTTTCCTAATTCTTGGGGTAAGACAGCAATGTGTCCCGAGGGGTTAGAGAAGTTTCTGGATTTTATTTATTTTTTTTCCCACAGTATTAGGAAGATCTTTTTGCTGTTGTTTTGCTTGGGGTTTTGTTTGGTTCACTTATTATTATTATTATTATTATTATTATTATTATTATTATTATTATTATTATTATTAATTTTCATTGTAACAGGACGTTTTGCTTTAAGCTTTCTGTATCTTTGGTGCAATCCTAAGGTTAAGAACTACATTAAAAACAAACAAAAAAAGTATTTTTCCACCATTCACTTTCAGAAGAACTGAGAAGAGCCCAGTTTAATTTGCAAGCCTTCGAGAGGTCAAGAAAAATATATTCCTTGTATACAAGCTAATACTCCTGCTGTAAATTCAGGCGTGTTCCTGACCACAACAAAGCCCTTGAATGGTTGAGGAAGATCATTACAGGATTTTCCTTGTTATTACAGCCCAGCAGAGAAAGCGGTTTCAGCCCAGCTGACACAAGTTTCCATCTAGCAAACTCTGCAGATGGGTCACAGGCTTCCAGGAACCGTATCAGTTAGATATGAATTGGATTAAAGATAATCTGCAACGTGAAATCCTGTTAGAAAAGCCTTCGAGTCTCCATTGCTTCCAGAGCTGAAACTCTCCCGGATTGAAGAAAGGCAGCTGATGTTTGTTTTGACAGCTGTGACGAGTGAGAGGTGTGTGTGTGCGTGCCAGGGAACAACACATATGGTGACCATGTGACACGACTCACAACCAGATGAAAGAAAATTGTCTAATATCTCCAGCAGCGTGGTTTGAATTCCACTCCAACCAAATTGGTGGGCGTGACAAATGCCAGCTAGTCTCTTTTCCCTACACTGATTTAGAAGGCAAAGTACTCCATTTGATCACCTGCATGCTGTGGTTTTCATCTACTCCTAAAATTTTCAGACACCAAATAAGAAAAAGCTGCTGGTTGTTAAATCATCTCATTGCTTCTCCGGTTCAAGTTTCTCACCCTTGCTTCTCCCTTTTAAAAAGTGCTTTTTCCTTCTGAAGCTAACACAACTGTGGCAGCTCTGGGAAAAGAGGCTTTGTGTGACTGTAGAAGAGCAGAGTGGTGTAGCAGCAGAAAACCCATCCGCAGTCAGCAGGGATCAGGACAAAAGCCCACACCCGAGCAGAGGGAATCTGACAGGTTCAGGAAGTAACTGGACAAATTCATCTGCAGCCCTCAACCAAACCGTGACTTCTACTCAAAGGGTTTGCAAGGGAAAGAATTGTTCATGCAAGCAGTTTCTTCTGCACTGCCATTAATTTTGAGTAGCAGCAAGCTTAGGTGTCTCTCCTCCTTCACCACTGCCATCAGAGATTGGGCTTCATTAGCAAGTTACAGAACATCAGGTTAGTTGGATCTTCTGTTAATTAATACCTATCACAGTCTTATTTTAACAATGGCACTGATGCCTGCTTCTTCCCAAACAGAACTCCAAATTTTACTGTGTCTGAAGGAAGATGGTCCCTGGAATCTGTGAATGAGACCAGTGCTGAAATGCATCAATATAAATAGCACACAGTTCTTAATTTTATCTCCGGACAATTCTAATACAGAGGAATCATTGGTTTGCTTATTCCTTTTCCTCGTCTGCCCACAACAGGTGACAAAAGCTGTGTGCCGTTTCATGCTGGTTGAGAATGAGAGTGTAATCCTAGAGGCTGTTCCAATGAAGTGGGAATTTGGTGGCAGGGTTCTAAACAGATTTCTGTGGCTTTGGACAGATCCATTTCCCTTTCACACTCATGTCTGTCTAGTTTACTCAGGCATCACCGAGCTTCCTGAAAAGAAGTGGCTGATCAGAGTCTGTGTTCAGTCTGTACATAAAAAGATTTGACACTGACCAACACCTCCTGGTTCTGCAGTAACGTAACTGGCGTTTTTCATTCCACTACAGTATAAAATTGGTGAAATTCAACCTGTAGCTTCACCTCCAAAGCTGAACTAGGAAGCTCCTTCTTCACTGCTTTTCCACGTTGCTCTGTCTGGACTCGCTGGCAGTACCAGGGAGTTGTAAGGACTGCTTTGCTTCCCAGTCCATTAGTGTGAAACAGTTTAACTATCAAACACCTCTGTACAAATAGTCCATGAAAAGTTCTTACTGAAAACCTGCAACAGCTTATGGAGTCACTGCAGAGCAACTTTCCCAGGGGCTGATCTGGTTGTGTGCATCCCAAACCATATCAGGCAGAAATCTCAGCAGAAGGGGAAGTGTATTTAAATGTTATAATCAGAATATTTTAGTCTGAACATGCTAACAAAAACAAAACAAAACAAAAAAAAACCTTGTGTTTTCCAAAACTTTAACATGTGGGGACATCAAAAGAAAAATGGTTTTGTGAAATATCCAGCAGCTAATGTTCTTCCCTTGCCCTCAATGGAACCTGTCCATGCAGAAATCACGAGATTTCATTTGAGTTCTGATGCTGAATTATTAAATGAGCAGAAAACCACAGATAATACATGTTTAGTTAAACGAAAAATTACTTTCAATGGTCTTAAGCCCTTTCCCTAACCATTTTAAATAGATAGCACCAGAAATTTATTCATTCAAAACTGTGCACACAACCCTTGCACTAAATCTATTAGGAGAATAATCACACCTTTAATTCAATCAGCTTAGTGCTGATTGCAGACCAACGACTGCTAAGTGGCTGCAAATAGCCTATAGTTTTGTCAAAAATACCTTGTCCTGTTCTGTAGTGAGCGTTTATAGAAAACAAGAGTAGCCTGAATAGTAACTCAAAGAAAGATACTGCAATGCCCACTGCTTTTCTGGTTGTGCTAAAAGTCCCTTCCACAGCTGACTGCTGAACATCACTTTTAACAAGGAATTCTTAAGAATAAAGACTGGAATGGGAGGTAGATGGGAGGAGAGGGAGGGAATTACTTATGACTCAACTATTTCCTTGCTGCAATTTATTAGATTTTAAATGTGTTCATGTTGTACCCATCAGCCTCTCTGCTGCTATGGAGTCAGTGCCAGAATGATGACAAATGAGATTTTTCTGTTCACTACAAGTTTTATCTGAATTATCTACCATGTTAGAGGTCATGGGTATAACACTTCATTTTTCTCTGTACCACAGATACACTGAAGGGGAAGCCAGATCATGAAGCATTTCACAGGCCTGCTGTCATGAAGTCATGAAAAAAGAAAGGAAAAAAAAAAAAAAGTAATGCACAATTAGCCTTATCTTCAAGAGTTCCCAAGGATGAAGTCCAGTCTACGCTGATTTATCTGATCTTCCTTGTAAACCAGAATGAAAATAGTGTTGGGGCACAGTATTCATCCTACGTGATTGTCACAGAACAAAAGCAGTTGAACAAGAACAGATAACAGAACCTGTGGAATGAAAGTCTTCTGTCTCAAAACTGTCCTTTGAAGCAAATTGTCTTCATCTAA
Organism: Perdix hodgsoniae; assembly: GCA_035772895.1. Classification (NCBI taxonomy): domain Eukaryota; kingdom Metazoa; phylum Chordata; class Aves; order Galliformes; family Phasianidae; genus Perdix; species Perdix hodgsoniae. The sequence continues at coordinate 18,379,851 of JAPSGF010000009.1, read as the reverse complement.
ATAATGACTTGGTAAATACAAATCACATTGTGATAGACAACGGACCCTTACAGGAAAGGAATCTCTGGCACCCAATTAGAGGCACTGCTCTAGGGAGAACTTTTCTTTGTGCAGCTCTTCTTGACCCTAAGTCAGCTCTGAAATGACCATGATGTGACAAAGCCCAGCTCATGTCTTCCTCTCACAGGTGGTAGTGGTAAGGTTTTGTCAAAGTTTGGGGTTACAAGAGAACTCCAAAGGGTTGAGAAAACATGTTGAGAACATGTGAAATGTGGGATTATCCCAGATGGTGCACTTTAGCTTCAGTTGGCAAAATCATGACCCGAGTCACCTTGTGAGATAGATTGCAGTACAACTGGATGTATATTATCCGTATTATTGGCCTAATATTTCAAGCTGATCTTCTGCTTACAGTTCACGTCAACACATAGACTGGCTTATTCAACCTCTTGAAAACATCTTGCAGAGATAAAACACATGTGTATATACTATAATCTTTGGTTAGTCAGTATCTTCTTTTGTGAAACAGTGACGTTTATGGAAGGGACTGATAATTTTCAGATGTTTTGTTTAATTCAACTGAGCAGTTAGACAGATACTAACAACACAAGAACATTCCTGAGCTTTTTAGTGTCAGAATCTCTTCATCACCCTGGACCAGTCACTGATGCGATCCTGCGAACAACATTTCCACTTTGAGTTTCATTGTCATAAATTGAAACATGGATATGAATGTGGTTTTAAAACCTTCTGTCCCTCTGAGGAGCTCGTGGGACTTGTAATTAAATGGGATGTCACTTTTTTGACCTAAGCATTACTCTCCCCAAACGTCTTTTTTTTTTAATAGATGGAAACTTGAAGTAGAGACAGGGGCTGTGGAAGATGCAAAGCAATGAATTAGAGCAGAAAGAAACAGTGGAGACACAGACATTTGAACATACACCAGTTACACGCACAGCCTGGTGAATAAAAGCTTCCAGCCCACTGTAATACAACACCTGAAAAACCACTTGATATCCCAGAAGCTGGCCCCAGTATGTAACAGGAGATTGCTTGTAAATTTAGAAAAGAAATAGCCATGCTACTGAGCTACCGTGGGAAATTTGCCAGGGTATCACCTTAAGACAGGCAGCCCTGGCTACTGGGACTGCGGTTGCCTCTCATTAAATGCACAGCTTCTGGAATAAAACATTTCTATGTAGGATTACTCTGGCAGACGAGAACTAAGGAGTCAGAGAGGATAAGCTCTGCTCTCAGCTAGAAGGAACCTGAATGCCATTTTCTGGCCCTGTTCTCCCTGCTGCTGTTTGGAAAGGATCTCCCAGGCTTTCCCTTATGGGACACAACATTGGAAAACACATATTTTGTCCACAGCTCTTTCTTGTGCAGTTCAAGCATGATAGCAAATAAACCACATGGAAGACATTGGCAAATATATTACTGGAAAAAGAGAACGTATGAGAATATTTTGCTTATCAAATATGATGGCAAGAATGCACACTGGTTTAAATATTATGGATTTGCTGATTTCATAGAATCATAGGAACATAGAATCTTTGCAGTTAGAAGGGAACTTTTAAGGTCATCTAGTCCAACACCTCTGCAATGAACAGAGACACCCACAGCTAGGTCAAGTTGGTCAGAGCCTGGTCCAGCCTGACCTTGAATTGCTCCAGGGACAGGGCATCCATCGCCTCTTAGGTGCCACCTAGACAGGACATTCAGCACCTCTATTCCAGCGCCTCACCACTCATCTGTAAAAAACTTCTTATGTCCAATCTAAATCTCACGTCTTTCAGTATGAAACCATTTCCCCTTGTCCTATCACAACAGGTCCTGTTAAATAGTCTGTTCCCTTCCTTCTTACATCTCCCCTTTAGGTACTAAACAGCCACTCTCAGGTCTCCCTGGAGCCTTCTCTTCTCCAGGCTGAAAAGCCCCAGCTTTCAGTCTGTCCTCACAGGGAAGGTGTTCCATCCTTTGGATCATTTCTGTGGCCCTTCTCTGGGTGCACTCCAACAGGTCCACGTCTCTCCTGCACTGAGGACTCCACACCTGTGCGCAGTACTCCAGGTACCACAGGTACCCACCAGTGCAGGGTAGAGGGGCAGGATCAGCTCCTGGCCACACTTCTTTTCATGCAGCCGAGGGTACTGTTGCTTTCTGGGCTGCTAGGGCACATTGCTGGCTCACGTCCAGCTTGCAATCTGTAAGTATTCTCCAGTTCTTTTTGGCAGGGCTGTGCTCCATCCTTACATCCCTCACCTTGTACTGATGGCAGGGGTTGCTACGACCCAGGTGCAAGATCCTGTTCTTGGATTTATTGAACCTCATGATTTTCATCTGGGTCCACTTCTTGAGCCTGTCCAGGTGGGTCTAGACAGCATCCCATCCCTCCGGTGTATCCACCACACCACACAGCTTGGCATCACCCACAAACCTGCTGAGGGTGCGGTGTGCTCAATCCCACTGTTAATGTTATTAATGAAGATGTTGAAGAGCACTGGTCCCAGTACTGACCCCTGAGAGATACCACTTGCCACTGATCTCCATCCGGACACTGAGCCATTGAGCACTACTCTCTACAATTTCAGAAGACTGATACAAATGGAAATACTCAGCTGACCTCAGTCCTGTTGGTGACAATGCAGACTTTCATATGGAATAGGAGAATAAGGATGGAAGACTTTGCTGAACAGACCACCAAGATCAACCACTCTTCCTAATTATACCTAATTACAGTAGACCAACTTCTTTGATTTCAGGGCCAAGAAACGACATCTACTGTAGGATCAGGATGTGGCTGGCTGAGATTAGAATGTGCAAATCTTTGTATGTAAACTTTGTTTTGGAGAATGTCTTTTTTTTTTTTTTTTTTGGAGGACTGAAGCAGACACTGTCATTGCTTAGCAGTCAGATTGTCAAAATATCCCTTTTGCTCTTTTCACATAAAAGCTGAGTCAGATTGATAGTGGTGCTTAAATACTTAGAGATGATGAAGAACAGCAAGAATCGTATCTGCCTCTTGCAGCTGAAGACAGCTACAGAAAAAATAAAATACCAAAAATGGAAGATACTTAACTGCACTTTTTTCAGCAAGATGAAATGCGCACTTATATCTGTGACTTCCCTGGACTATTTTGGATGTCTTTTTTTTTTTTTAAGGATGGAATAAACTGTACTCTAAAAGGTCCATTTCATTCAGTCCGGTGATGTTTTCCAGAAGCACTTAGACCTTTATCTGCTATTGTAATTGAACTCTTGATCTGCATGATGACTACCTGTATGACGTTTTTTCTTTGTTCTTCACATGAGGACTTGAGGCCTATTATCAATATCACTTCTTTATGGTGCTTCAAGACTTGGCTAATATTTGTTACAGATTAGTACATGCAGGTTTGGGAGGATCAATGATGCAGAGTCCCTGAGAATCCTGACTATTTTGAAAGAAACACACACGAACTTTTAAACCTTATGGCCTTCACGTATATTGACAGAAATACAATTTCTTCAGTTAGCTGCCAATGACTCAGTTTGGCTTCTTCATTTTTTGGAGCTGTACAGGAAAATGGAGAAAAAGAGGAATAATGCATTGAACTAATTTAACTGCAAAGCCAAATAAGATATAGAGCTGGAAAGCTGATAAATGGATGGAAAAGTCAGTTCTCAGTTGTTTTCAGACACTTTCCTCTCTCTCCTGAAGGTTACTTCTTTCTGTACACAGATCTAAAGTCCTGTGCAGCATTAGAAAGGGAGAAAGAATATTTGCTGGCTGTCTTACTGTCTCCTTGTAGAAAGGAGAGAGTTTAATGAAATAATGCAATTATACTGACAGAGTCAGAAGTCATATTAATTCTTCACCATATTAATTCTTCAAATCTAGAAGCTGGTCTTGAACACTGTCTGGAAAGGCATTCATCAGCATGGCTGAAAATATTTGCATCTGCATAGTGTAGCAAAACCTGAATGAAGGCTCATGTGTATACAGTATAAAAAAGATGGTCAAGCTCTAATTGTAGGGTGGAAAGATTTTTTCAAGAATTAAAACAAAAGTGTTTCATATTTAATATAGAAGAGGTGAACACTGCAGAGCAGCTAATGATTTTGAGGCTAATACAAAATGTAGTATTCCACTCCAGAAGGTATTCCCCAATAACTTCTGATGAGCAGATGAGTTTGTGGCAAAATAATCATTCCCCCTTGCTCTCCACTTCATCACATTGTCACTTTAAGGAAAGATAGAAGGTAAAAAAAAATAAAAAATTAAAAAAAAAAAAAAGAGGCTATTGTACAACTGGAGGTCTCTGACAGCAATGGTAAATGGCTACTTTTCTCTTTGTTTTAGGATTGTAATCCCAAAGATTCTTTCCAATCTTGGCTGAACCTGGAGGAATTATGATGTTTTCATAGCCTTTAAATTTTCTGAGTGCTGACATTGTGCTAGGGAGGACAATCCCATTAAACTATAGGTCACAGAACCATAGACCCACAGAATAGCCTGAGTTGGAAAGGACCCATGAATAATGTGGTAACATCATAGAATCATAGAATAGATTAGGTTGATAAGGACCTCAAAGATTATCTAGGGGACCTTAAAGATCATCTAGATTATGTGACTTGTTTTCCTTTAAAGCTGCAATACCTGTAAAATCTTTGATAATAGACTGACAGACTGAAGCTGGTGCCTCTTACGATGAGAAAACAAAGAAAGTTTATTTCATCAGCTGCCAAGCTTTATCTCTTGAGCAGAGACACGCTACCTTTATCACGTGGCACCTAAAGAGTTAGCTTTTCTCCAGAACACTGGATTTTGAGGCTTCCAGTAATGCAAACACAAATTGCAGTGTGGGTGAAATCTCTGTTGTGGGTCATCACAGCTATGGCAGAGTTCCCCCTGCTTCAGTCTCCCATGAAATACATTTATTTCATGGGAAGTCAATGGGAGGCATTTCTTAGCTTGCCTCTCCAAGTCATATTTTTATGGCAGCTTAGATGAGCTGATTCATTCTTGAAAGCTTTCCAGAGCTGGATCTTTTCTGAATGTCCAACAACAGGAGAAGAACCTTTCTTCACCAGGTCACTTTGTTATGATCCAGACAAGCTGCCCTCTGCGTTCAGCAGCACAGGCAGAAGAGCAATACATGCCAAGTGGGAGGAGTATGGACAGTAAGATTTTCTGGTCACATTCTTGAAAATTGCTAGAGGTGTCTCACAGGCTCAATAGTTGTGCAATACTTGGATTTCAACCAAATGATAAGATCCTGGCTTCTGGTTTGGAGTCCATGGAATGCAGTAGACAAATCTGCTGAACAACACAGAAATGTCCATTAAATCTAAGATGCAGAAACACAGTCCCTTGAGCTTCTCCAGTCCTTTGCATCTTGAGAGATCAGTCAGGACTTCTCTGCTTTCCAGGAGGTCCTCGTCCTTTGAGTACTTCAGCTTCCTTTCCTTGTTCGCATTTGTGCTAAATGACTAGCAAGATTGGTCTTCTACTGATGAGAGGACTATGACTAGAACCTGGTTCTGAGGTCTTACTGCCAATAAGTGTGTCAAAGTCTGTAAATTCTATCCGTGCTAGCATTTGAAGTGCAACACTAATTTACATGTCAGCACTGGGAACACAGAGCAGAGATTCAACCCAAATAGTTCCGGAGGCAGTAGACAACCCCACAGGCACACAAACAATTGGCAGTGCTTTATGGAAACCAAGAGAAAGGCTTGGCTCACCTACATTTGTTGTTTTGGGATGGGAAAGAACCCATATCTTCTTGGAAACAGATAAAAAAGTCTCCTCCTTTCAGGAAATCCACAAAGTCAGCTCATCAATGTATGATTAGAGGATTCACAACACTTTCCCTTCCTTCTCAAAAAAAACAACACATAGAAACCTAAATACATCTCCATGTTGCTGCAAATCTCCCGATGACTCAAACTAACAACTCAAATTCATCTCAAGAGCAGACCTATTTTCCTCAGAGAGCACAATAACATGCATGGCCCCTTTTTCATTCATTAAGCAGGTACCTTTGGGGTACATCACTTTTCCCAAGGTTCACATCCAAACAGCTCTGGTCTCCTTGCTGCAATATGTGACTTCTCTCCCCCAGCATCTCTGTAACCACCAGCATAGATAAATCCCAAGAAGTCCTGAAAGAGACATAATGGCATGAGCAAGTTATAGCTGCTGGCAAGCCCCAGTGGCAGCCAAAGTAGCAGTTTCATCTCCATTACTCTTAATATACTCTGGAAAACATTTCTGGTGTAGTTACAATTAGTGTTATCACACTGGCAAACTCTCTTCAGCATGAGCATAACTGTAAACTTCTACTCTGAAGGAAATAAGTCTCCATCCAAACCTGGTAAAAGCTTTCTGATAGTCTTGTCTCAGGACAAGGATGGTATCCAGTGACTCAAGCTGGTTCTGTGATGGAAGCAGTCCAAATGCAGCTTTCCACGTGAGCTCCTGGGTAATCCAAATTCTGAGCTGTGGCAGGAAATGAGCCAGCAGGGACAGCTGAGTCTGGAAAAGACAGGCTACTTCAAGATGCTCCCCGGTGGGATTCTGCAGGCAGCCACTGTTTCTCGCTCAGAAGCAATCCTATTTTCTGAGAGATCTACTTTGAGTCTTGTTGCTCTTGGCTTCATGAAGATTTTGCTGTAAGGCAGACAGGGTTAGGAAAGTCAGCCACTCCCTCAAAAAAGGCTTTTGCTAGTCTAGAAGTATCTTTAAAAGTGAAATCACATTCTTAACTTATGCTGGCAAGTGATTAGGGTAGGCCCAGCATGAGGCTGCCAGTGCCAATATGTCACAGTAAGTATGAAAAATGTGGGTAGATTTTATTTCTTTAACAATGCATTGCAACTCATGGGTCATGTGTCTGTCAGACTTCAGCATTTGAATCTACATCACGGACATCTGAGCAGCCACTGGCTGACATTCAGTACTGCTCCTCTGAGCTCACTAACACTCTCTGCCTGTCCTGCTGAACTTTCTGTGGCCACGCCATCCATTACAGCTTCCCAAAGGGACGGGAAATCAATACCGGTATCAAGTAAATGCAAATTCTGAGTCAGCCACAGGGGACAAAGGACTCACAGCTTCCAAATATGGTATCAGACACAACGTGGAAGCTAAGAATTGTGGTTAACACAGCTCTGAAAATTTCTGGGCATTCTACCCAACACAGCAGGAGCGTCTTCAGATGAATGCTCTGGGCTCCTGACACTGTGCATATAAATTTTCAAGTGGGTTTTACTGTCTCCTTTCTCCAGAGGAAACAAGGGCCATGATAGACGCAGGCACACACACTTACACAAAATCAGTTACAGAAACACACACAGACAGAAGTCCCTAAGATCAGCTTGTTGATGTAAACCATAATCGAAAACACACTTTGGCTTGCAGAAGATTCTCTGGAGAACTGCAAGAAAAAAAAGTATGCACACTTTCTCTCTACTATTTTTAAACCTCAGTTTCAAATGGATCCTCAAGCTCACCTAAGCTCACAGGCACCAGCTGTGACAGATGAGATGTTTAACTGATTGGGAAGAACAAAGCAGAGTGGAATATGGCAGCAATAAAATATTGGTATTCCATTGTCTTGTCTTCTGAATTGCTCAGCGTCTGTGGTAGGACACTGTGCTTGTGGACCAGCCATCTAGTAGGAGTCCTTAGATTTAGGAGGTTCTGTCAGGTTTCTGATTTCTCGATGCTTCCTCTTGGGATGAAGAAAGAATGAAAGATGAAGAAGATGTCAATGATCCATGGATGCTTTGTGCAAAAACGAAGCATTCCACTTGTAATATGCATGGAAAAGTCTAGCTGCAGAGGGCAGAGGTAAGATCTGAAAATGACATTTGGCATCTCTGTTATACTGCTAACACCTTCCCTTCTCCCTTGGGATCCTTATTTTGTTATTCCTGGTGTTAACAAGAAAGGGATATTGTCAATATAAAATAAAATTAAATAACAGTGATAATCTGCATTCTTACCAATTTAGGTATTCCAGACTGCCTACTTTTTTCACCTGCCTTTCTCAAAACAAATCCAGAAGGTGTAAAACATACTCTTGGGGTTGCAAAACCCTAATTTTTAGGACAGTACAATCAAATCTCTTTTAAACTAGTTCAGGCATCATATGGATAATTGGCCTTTGCCATTCTGTGTCAATTCAAATCAGTTCAAATACCCATGGAAAAATTGGGAGAAAAAGATGTTCTAAGAGCCACTGATCTCACATAATACTTACAGCCACCACCACCTTCACAGTGGGAATTAGTGATGAAATATGGATTCAAAACTGAATCTTTCTAAGTATCATGAAGAGTCCTTCCTTGTGACCAACCTGATGCAACTACCGTAAAAGTTTTTAAAAAGGCATGACAATTCCAACCTTCTTTAAAACTACAAAAGGCAATTTTTTGGATTTCAGATTCAGATCAAAAAGATCACTCCGTGATTTAAACACATTGCATTTTTGCAGCCAGCAGTCAAGGCATGAAAAAAAGAGCATTTCTGTCCTTAATGTCTGTGAATTTACCATCTGTAGAGAGTAAAAGTCTCAGCTGCTTTTCACAGTTCACATACCAATTGCCTGGTTCTGCCTTGAGCTAAATTCCATTGGATTTCTACCACTATCCAGTGAGGACAATACTGTTCCCTAAATATCTATCCAACATGTGAAAAAGGCAGTCAAAAATGTACTCAGCAGAAGTTTCCCCTCTCCCTCCAGTGCTAAATGTTTAACTATTACCACATAGCGAAGACTTGCTAAATCTATAAGGTTTGGATTTAAAGTTTAAAGTAAAGTTTCCCCTCACTATAAAAATATTAGATTTTTTTTCTGTTCCCAAGCTTCATAAAATTTGTATAAGATCATTAGTCTGGAGTTTCAAAATCATAATCTTTAACATTTTAATTTTCTTCCAGCAGGTGGAGGTAGATGTGTGCTGGATTTCCATTGGGAAAACAACTGAGACAGATAGTTCATAAAGCAAGTCCACATGAACCTAAACAACTGCTTGCAATATTTGATATATGATCTAGTGTTTCCCTTTATTTACCACTCACTTTTGAATCATTCTCAACACAACAGAGGGAATGAAGAGAAGAAAGACTTCTGTGTTTGGAATGTGAAAATACCTTCTTTTCTTTAAATCCTTGGGAAATTCTGCATGGATACAATTAAAAACTCATCATAAAGTTGAAAAAGTTCATGTTGCTCTTAATTTGTAGTTTCTAATTTTCAGCTTTTCCTACACAATCTCAATTTGGAGATCCAAAACCAGCATTATTCTGGACAATGTTTTTCTCTGTCTTCTGTCTCACAAACAGGCCAAATGTTTGAGGTAACAAGAGTTTGATCACATCTGGAAATCTCATAAGAACCTCCTTCTTTATTGGTTGCCTCTCTTTGCCTTACCATTTTCTATAAATACTTGTCAGAAGGATAAGTTTCAGGAGATATTTTCCATGTGGCTTCCCTCAGACAGCCTGTTCTCAGGTCATCTCCATGAAATTATCGGTGTCCGGACAAATATGAGAGAAGGGTCAGAAAACTTGTAGTTCTCAGGGGAGCTTTCTCTCAGCGGGCTTCACTGAGTATGGGAGAGTCTCTCTCCACTAATAACTAGATGCTCAACTCCAAACATTTATATCCCATGTTGATCAGATAATGATCTTTTAAAAATTATAACTGTCATTGCAATGGAGAATAGAGGAAGCTGAAGACCCAAATTCCTGAAGGATTTGTGTTCCAACCTGATGGAATTCCTGGCTTGTCAAAGGGATTAGCGTGAGCCTAACAAGGCTCATCCGCATCTTCTCATTTGAGTCCATTTGGGGCAATGAGGGTTTTTCTCGTTGGGTTTCATCTGCAGCCCCCTTTTGATAAGGGCTCTCCCTGGAAAGCCTCAGTTGTCAGGGTTAATGGCTTAAGCAGTGTTGATAGATTCTGTTTATGTTGGGTGAGGGGGTTCAGGTGGCCCAGTCTAATGTAAGCTTTCCATCAACTGTAAACAGCAGCTTTTTATGTCAAAGTTGTGTTTCTGCCTTTTGACAAAGCATTAATAGATCTACTGAAAGGAAGAATCCAGAGCGATGACAGTGGGAAGAGCAAAGAGGTTTAATAGGTCATTTCCAACACAAATTCTGATAAGTTGACAAAGTGGCATGTCTTTTCTTCCAAGGCCCCACAAAGAGTTGATTCCTACCATATTCTGGCTCCTGTTCTCAACTCTACACCAGGAGCCAGAGGGAAATTGAGACTGATATCCTCCTTTCTGTTGTAGCAGAGATCTTAGAAGGCAAACGAGGAGCTGTGTAGTGTGTGACACTCTTCTCATTTTGGATACAGCTGCCAGAATTCGAGAAAAATCAGAGATGGAGGGATTTAACTTAGATCACACAACACAGCCTCACTCGTTGCTTGTGACTCCTGTGGAGTATAAAGCTTTCCAAGAGGGTCTCACCTACCTCTGCTCTATCAACAAAGAACCAAGCTAATATCACTTCCTGTATGCCTTTCTTTCTCAGGGTTCTTTTCCATCACTTGCAGACCTTCAGGAAAAGATGAAGCTTATTTTTATAAGTATTTATTAATGTAGTCAACTGATGAACTGGCAGGAGAACAATCTGTCAGAGCAGTGAGTATGCTGAGAAATGACCAGCGGGAGGGCTGGTAACAGCCTGTAATCAGGTTTGCACCATCTGATTTTGCTTCTCTTATGCTGATGGATTCTTGGCTCAGACCCAATAACTTGCAGACGGCAAAGGCTGGCAGCTAATATTTTGGCATAGGAATTAGCAGAGCTATCCCAGGATGGCATTGCAGGATGTCAGAGAACCATCAGCTCAGAGGAGTGCAATGTGGTAAAGCTGTGGCTTACAGGGTTAAGCCATGTTAGAATGAACTCGTGTCACAAGTCCAAAACAGCTGAAAAGTCTGTTATCTCCGATTGTTAGTTTAATCCATTAATCCACCTTGCTGTCCAATTAGATTAATGAAACTAGAATTTTATTTCCATCTTGACCTGTGTTATCATACCTATAAAATGGGAATAAAGGTATTCATGTGCCTGGATGGGGTATGGAAGTTCCTGGGTGAGGAGTGCCTTATAGTTTATTTACTGATGGCTGAATAGCTCATTAGTGACCAGAAGAGCATAGGAGGGCTGGGGGGGGCTAATCTACTGTTGGAAGACGAGGTGATGTTCACAATATGATGCTGCCTAACAAAAATTTTAATGGTTCAAATGAGAATTTATTGCTTTGCTCAGGAGCTCCTGAACTCACAGATTTGTTTTTTTAAAATACATAATGTCTACAACTAAACTGCTTTATATATTAAGAAATGGATCTGTTTGCAAGCAGGATCTGTGATAACTGTTTAATGGAAACCAGTGAAATGTTTTGCTGGCATTTCTGTAGGCTTTTCTTAAATTGCTAGAGGTGTTCGGAAGAGTTTCCATGACAAGCGCTGACACTCTCCTTCTCTTTTCTTGGGCCAGATTCTGAACCCCTGACTCACTCTCCAGAGTATTCTGATTTCAATAGTTGTCTTGACTGATGAGACTGCTTATGGAGAAAGGCCAAGGCTGAGCCACTCTTGACACCAGAGGCTTTTGGAAGTCAGCAGGACTGAAAGAATAACTACTCACCAGGGAAAGACTCTTCTGAAAGAACTCTACGTTCCTACTTCACACAGTTCCTGAGATGTATATTTCTATCTCAGCATTAAGTTCAAATTCACTCTATGTGCTGAAGAAAGCTAGGTAGAGAGGCAAAAATGGTTAAGACACTCTTTGGTATTTGGGAGATTTTTGTTTAATTCTCTACTCCAAGACAGCTCCCCATATGACCCCAAGGCGGGCCTTAACCCTGCAGTGTTTCATTTGTAAAGCAGTCAGGGTATCACAGAGCTCCTACACAGGAATGCAGCAAGGAGAAGGTGCTAGAGTCCAGGATGTCTTTAATGTACTGGTAAAGATAAGGTATCATGGAAGCCATAAGAAACAACACTCTGAGAATTTTCTGTTTTTCTGTATTTTTTCTCTCAACATTATCTGCATTTGTAGGTGAGGCCACATGAAAGACACAGAATTTGTCAACTGTCTTTCAGCTCCTGCCCTTTGTTCTTTGTCCCCACAGTCCTATTGATCCTTATGAGATACATGGAAAATCCACCACAAACCACAGTTTTTTAGTCATTCCATACCACGGGATATCTGAATTTACATGTGTTAGAGACTGCCGCTTTGGTCAAAGCCACAGGGACATGAGGTAACACACTGCTTTCTCATTCTGAAACCTGGTGTGGGAATGATATGAGCTCACCCACCACTTTTGCACTGTGTAAACAGCCTGCAAATTAAGTATGAAAAAAAGAGTGCTAATGATTGCAAAGGATTCTGGGGGAAGAAAAAAAAAAAACAAAAACCTTTAAAAAAGCCAGTGTTGTGAGCTGTTTCTATCCCAGTTTCTGGCAGTCACATTGCTGGAAGATAAACCTCAGCCCTGAAGACTTTAGAATTCCCAAACAAGCAAATTCTGTTGCAGGACCTCTTCCACAGAGCCTTATTTGATGATCCACAGGCTGTAAAATTAGAGAATAATTTAGACTGGAAGGCACTTGCAGAGATCTCTGGTCCAATTCAAGCCGCAAGACTTCTATGGGTTCTACCAAGACCTCTCCAGAGGAACAGGAAAAATAATATCATGGAAATAGCTTTGGGAACTGCAATAGCAACATCTTTGATGATTAGGATGGCTTTATTGCTTTTCCTGACGGAGAAATTAATACAGGCATCTTCATAACACAGCAACATCCGGTGGGCTGGGAACAAGGAATTAACAGCCAGACTTTGGCTCTGTTTCGGATACATATTTGCTTGCAGTCTAAAGCTGAATAGAATGATTGTTCTTTTTGACTTCTCTAACACAAACGCTATCATCATCTTCAGCAGGAGTAACTTTGTGAGCTTTGTGTGGTGGATAAAACACTTCCCAAAATCCTGAGTCCAGCTCTGACATCTGTTTGGTGTGTGACCTCAGACAATTCATTTCAGTTCTGTGCCTTCATTTTCCTCTCATCTGCAAAATGTTATTTTAGATTTAGTGATGAAATCTCTGTACATAAAATCAGAAAATACACATTATCGTATTAATTGGGAGTATATTTAGTCCTGCTTGAATGACTGCTGGCTTGAAATAAAGAGCCTGGAGATGACAAGTTTTTCTTCAAACAAAAATTTGGCTGAAAGCTGCCAGAGAAGCAGCTCTTTTAGCTTCTGTGTTTACCTGAATCCTACTTAACCTGAAAAACTCTAGGTTTTATGCAGCCCAAGTTCAGAGTTTAATCAAGTAAGCAAGTGGTCCCTGCTATTTGCAAGGCAGAGATACTTCCTGAAAGCTGGACTAGAGCAATGCTTGTTCCTTCTAAACACAGAACTCTGAGTACAGCCTGACTGCAGTCTATCCGCTGGGCTCACTCTGAGGTGAGGGACACGCAGCATGTGACAGCCCAGAAGTTATGAGCAGATAAACTGGGCTAAATGTTTTCATTTTATTAAGCATCCAGTTTGGCTTTACATGTAAAATGCCACAGGGGGAAAGCCCTCAGATCCTACCTCTTCAAATAAGCTGAGGTTACACTTAGGTCTTTGGAGGAATCTGGAGAGAATATGAACTGGCTTCATCTACGCTTTGAAACTGATTCTTCATAAGTAAGTAGCACAATCTGTCATCATGACTGAATGGACACAGAAATCCTGGGCACAGAAATGGAAAAGCACCTTTGTACCATATAGTGAAACCTTAGTGCTTTCTCAATGCAGACAGACTATATAGCTGCAGAGTGATAGCACATCCAGGTCTAGGACATAAAACAGTCATTTCCAGATGGTAGAAGAACAAAGGAAAAAAATCATAATTGGATCTCACTGTTTGTGGTTTTATTTTCTCCCCTCCCTGGGCTCTCTGATGAGAGTCAGCGATCTGAAGCGTTTGTGGGCATAGTTTTCACTGGAGGAGCTTTCATTTCATGGTTCCCCATTTGTGCTCATTGCCAACTTTGCAGCTAATTTAAACAAAACTGAGCTTGTAGATTAAATGGCAACCCATGGGATTTATTTGTGCAATTACCAGCACTCCTCCTAGTCAGATTCTAATTAAATAGTGAGTTCCTGGACCTGCATGCAGAAAACATGGCACTGCCTGAGTGACATCAGAGTTAACTCTGTCCAACCCATTAGAGCCCCTGCATTCCTCAGTAACAATAGGTGAAACCCTGGACTGTTGCAATCTGGGAAATTTGCCACCAGTTTCATACAGTTGGAAAAAAGGTAGGATTTCACCTGGGAAGACTAAAGGAACTGTCTCTTCTTGACAGTGCAACACTTCCAGCTTTGCAGCTTGCCTTGCAGTGGCTTTATTTAACAGAGTGCATTTTCTCTCAGTGCAGTTAAAGCTATTCATGTGTTTCATTAAAACACATGCTCAGCTTTTGGAGCAGAACCCTTTGCAACCCCCTAGCAGATACCCTTGTGCCCAGAATGAATTCCCTGAGTGAGAAGAAAGCGGGCTACAAAATCTAGTGTTTGGAAAAAGCTTTTTGAAAGTAGTTTCCAGGGGTTAAGGAAAAACCAGTCACCTCTGAACTATTTTCACCATCAAAAATGTTCAACTTGAAATGTATTCAGAGATCTGAGAATAATATGTGATTAAGCAGATTCATAAGGTGATCACTAAGCAAGAACAAAGTTGGCTTTTGCTTTATCTTCTTACTGGCAAAAAGAGGTAGAGTGCATGCTGACTGGCAATGATTTCTACTACCGTATCCGTTTCCATGGTATAAAGCAAAATTCATCTGCCAACTCACCAACTACCTTTCTCCACTTCTATTTCAGTCGAACCTGCTCTCTTTCCAGACACCGCAGGAGAGTTAACCTGATGGAACAGAGCAGGAACCAGCCATATCTGGTTCTGGATCACCTTTTCTTGCCCCCTTTCAGCCCAGCAGTAGGAATTTGAGCATGGAACAAAACCTGGATTGCTCCAAGCAATGTTACATGCCAAACAATCCTTGGCTCAGCAATGGGAAACAGGCAGTTATGATCCAGCTTTTCACTGAACATCAAAGAATGCAGTGAAGCTGGAACAGGTATGGATGAGAAAGGCTGGAGATATTCTGTGTGAGAAACAGTTAAGCAGACTAAAATGCTTGAAGGTGGAAGACAGATACACTCAAGGTCTATAAAACTACAAGGAGCATTAAGTGTGTAATGAAGGGCAGACAGTACCTTGCAATGTTCTGAGAGCTGCAGGACATCAGCTGGAGTCAACTGGAGGCGTGTTCAGAGCAGGAGAAGGAAGATAGGTCTTTATGCATCTGCAAATCCAGTTAAGCTATGGAGCTCTCTGCCACGTGTCAACCATTTACATGGGCTTAAAAGTTAAGACAAAAGCATGGAAGAAAAGTCGATTGCAGGAGTACTAAAGCACAGCAGATACCACTTCTCACTCAAAGTTTCTGAACAACAATTTTACAGAGGTTAAGAGAGAACACCGTGAGGAAGTATTTATATCATCTGCCTTGTCTTTACACTTTTTCCTGGACATCTGCTACAAACTATCAGTGCGGAAAGAATCCTTAAGAAACTGAGTATAAGAGCATAAATGCTATAATCCTAGGTCAGAGCAAAGATCCACCCGTGCTCAGAACCAGAAACTTGCTTATGCTTAAGGGGGGGCATAAGAAATAAAGACATCTGTGTTTCTAGCAAATGCCCCATGCCACTTCTCACAAGCTGTAGTGTAAGAACTATAAATGAATGTTTATTTACCTTGACAGATTTAAAATTATTGAAGTGATCAAACAACTTAGTAGGAGGGAAATCAACCTATAATTTTAACCTTTGCATGATACCAGACTGTCTCAGCATCTCAGTCATCCTGTCCATCTCTCGTCTGAAGCTTTCGCATTCACAGAAGCACAAAGATGGAGTGCTCAGCGGTGCTACTTTCCTCCAATGTGAAAAGAGGCTGAAAAGAATCACATCTTATTGGCTCTCCCGGGGAAAGAAAGCATGTGCAACTGAAATCCTGTTAGATATCAGAGAATTCACACAGGGTGGTGTGTACTGAAAAGGAGGCAATACGTGTTCTGCCATCACAGAGAAACTGGTTTTGTTGTTAAGCCAGCTGCCGAGACCTGGTTTATTTGCCCAATTCAATTTACTCTGGGTTTTCCACATCTTTGCTTCAAAGCCTTGTTTATGAAGACAAAGACGGGAACTTGGCGGCTGCCATACAAACGTCACATTTTATGAGCAAGACAATTGCTGTAAGAAGGTTTTTTTCTTCCTTTTTTGGCAGGCTCTCAACCCATGGCCTGGGTCTCCATGACCCCCAACTCCTCCACCACACAGTACAGAAATGGACACTGCAAATTTCTGTCTGAGGCCAGCCTTGGCAGTGGAGCCAACAAGAAGAGAAACAGCCTGTGCTCTAATAAGTAAAATATTTATGTCTTGCTTTGGCTAACATACCCTCTCTCAATAAAATATTTTTCCCAGGAGGAAATCTATGAAAGGGAGGGAGCTCCTTTATTATGTCCCCAAATCATTCTTTTCTGCTGCCCTTCAAAAGCCTGGAAATCAAAGAACACTGCAGTACGAAGCTTTTTCTTGCTGTTCTTGACTTTGTTATCGTTAGTTATTACAATCATTACATTGATTACCATTATGAGCTCTCAAGAGGCTCTGGCTAATCAGCACCCCATTCCAGGAAACACTCTGACAAATCTCTTGCAGCATATGCATACACAAAGCTTGTAGTCTAAAAAGACCAGCTTAAACAGACTGTTAACCCGTTCCCATGCCAGGGAACTGCAGTACAGAAACTGCAAAGTGCAGCTACGTGGAAAGCTTGTGTTAGAGACTGAACGAAGCTCTTAACATTGCTCCTTAATAGAGCAGCCTGGTTGTTTCTTTCTGGAGCCTCAGAAAACCATTCTCGAGAGACTCATCGCCTGATGATGCTCTGCACTTAGACTTGTTGCTAACCTCCCAAACAACCAGCACACAGTCTGTATCTCAAACAGCAGCCTTCAGGACATAGGGCAGGCCCTGGTTCAGCTGGAGGGTTACTGGCAGATTCATCTTGTTGGGATCTGCCGCTCCCAGGCACCAAGAAAGATTGCACACACTGACTTTCAACCGCAGGCTACCTTGCCACTCCTGAGACCACCAGCAAAATTTCCATCTATTTCTGGGCTTATCATCTCTGCAGCTCACAAGACTGCTCATGGCATCTGCTTTCTCTTACTAGTGCTACTTTACAAATGATTTTTGTCTATCCTAGCTTGTGACTTGTATCACTTTCCTGATGTGTGGGAGAAGGCAGAAGTAATGTATCTACTCAAATGAAAAGAGATTCTGAGCTTTGATGGTTCCTTCTTCTGGGTCACTAGCCTTACACAAACCACAGTGTGGTGGTGGTGGGGGGGGGGGGGGGGAGGGGGGGAGGGGGAAGAAAAAATAAAAACAACCCCAATCTCTATTAAGGAATGATAAAGTAAAAATCCCATGGATACCCATGGCAAACACACAAGCAAAATTCAAGGAAAAAAGAAAACCCTATCAGGGATTTTTAAAAAAGAATTGAGCATGCATATATAATACCCTTTGGCAAGGGAGCCCAGGCAGGAAAGTGTTGTAACTCCAACACCCTGTGCTCAGAGAAGGTGTTAATGGTCCAGCCATCCTGTGTTATTGCACACAAACAGGAGAGGCCCAGCAGAACTGTAGGGGTCTTTAAGATCCCCACCAATATGGAAAAAGCAGAGAGAGTTATGTAGGATTAACACGAGGGAAGAGGAAGGAAAGAGGTGAAGGGAAGGTAATGTCTCAAGCATCAGAGACCTCTGAGCTAACAAGGCAGGTCTGTTGCATCTCACACATGGAAATGAGGATGCTCTGACTGCCCCTCTCCCACACCTTGGTCTCTGCTCCATGCAGGACAGCAGGGCTCTCCTCCTCTATGGGACTCTTTGGGCCAAACAAGAGATTTCTTGGCCAGCTGCAGTTAGGGTAACCAGTCCCAAATGCCTCTAAACTCCCAAAAGGAGACAAAGGCTTTAGGCACTTTGATTGGAAGTAACCATGCATGATGTGATTGCAGCTGATGCCAGTAGCTGTGGTGTCTTCCTAACGTAGTCAAAGGTTCTGGCTCTTATGCATGGGAAGGAAATATTGGAAAGATCATGTCATTGGCATATGCGTGTTTCCTTAACGAGAACTAGAAAAATCTTCACACGTGTCAACCTTCCTAGCCCCACAAGCCACACACCAAAATCATCACACGGCTGTGGGCTCCTAGGCACAAAGGTCTGGGTGAAAGCCAGGAGAGTACGTGCTTGTGGTTTGAGAATTTACATGCTGCATGGAATGGGTGGTATCTTCCCCAAAGCCTGCCACCACAAACACAATAGGATACCCAAGAGCTCCTTTGCTTTGACAGTGATGCCGTAACAAAAGATCATATCCAGAAAATAAAAAAAAGGAATCGGTTATATTCAAATACAGGCAAAAGTTTTCCCAGTGTGAATAGTGAGGGAGAGACATCATTAGTTTGCACAGGAACATAGGGTGTAGCTGATTCTTCACCGTTCAGGTGTTTTAATAAAGACTGTTTTTTTCCAAATCTCCTTTACATGAGGGAGATATCTGACGAAATTCTGCTATCTAATGTCTAAAAGTGAGTCACTTGTAATAGTATTGAATAGTCTGGAATCTCTACTGCAACACGTAAAGCGTGCATAACCAGATCCTATGAGAGGTATCTCATATCCAGAATAAAACACTGCAGAAGATTCAGACAATAAGCTGAACTTCTGGAGAGGCCGGATCTGGCTTTCACATTGGCAGATGTGATTTCACCACCACCATCTATATAGAAATCATTGTCAGAAAAATTTGGAGACCACTTTAACTGGTCTATCGAGGGTGAACTCCAGAGTTATAATCAATTGCACACCATCAGGCAAAGTGCTGGACTGTTGAACTTGTGTACAGTTTTCCCGTGGATTAGATCAAATTCCTGATGTAGGAAAAACTATGAGGGGCTCCGTTCTGTTTTCACTTCTGAGAGCTTAACACACATGTTACTGACTTAAATCAAGTGATTTCCAACATATACCTGTGAGAATGCAGGATCAAACCACAATGTGTTATGTTTCAAAATATTTTTTCACAATAAGCTTGTTTAGTGAAGTCACTTTTCACCCCTAGAGAGATGACTGTAATGAGATCACGCAGAGAAAGGATATGGAGTTTCACTCCAATCTCCAGGAGACAACAGGTCATATCCAAAAATCCTCCCTCGAATCAGTAGTACTTTTGGTCGTGAAGCAATACCATCTGTGGAAATAATTCAAAGGAAGGAGCAAGGTCAGAACTTCAGCTGTCACATGAAGGTTCGAAGCTTACACATCTGAGATTGTATAAAGAGATGTTTGCTCCCAGCTTAGGAAGTGCTCTTCCTGAAGCCTCACCTCCTGGACTCCTGTCAATACCTGAGACATTTTGCCCATAGTTCATTTTCTCCTCTTTCCTCTTAAAGAGAAGAAAGGCTTATTGGAAAGACACTTTCTAATAGGAAGAACTTCAAAATGCGTCATGAAGGCGGGACCACATTTAATGCCTTACTTTGGATAAATCAGCTGTGACTTTCACTTCAGCAACAGAAAGCAGGTTGATGTGAGGCACTCGTTAGACCAAATCTGAGCTGTACTGCTACAAGGAAATGAGAGTCATAAAAGTGACTCTCATAAAATCACACAGCAAATTAGTGCGATCGGAATCCTGATCTTGCAAATCCTAGTCCAACACTCCAGCTAAAAAATCTGCAGGGGGAAATGGCTGTCCCTGCCTCATCTGCATCTCTCCAGGATGTAACCAGTGTATTTAATTTCAACAACAAGAAAAAAGAAATGGTGTTTGTCGGTTCTAATTAAATTATGTTTTGCTTCTTTTTTAAAAATTTATTTATGCAGCCTAAAAGGGAATAAACTGGAAGAAATATTCTATCAAATGATTTAGAAATATTTCGTATGGATCTTAGAAGGGAGCCAAATATAAATTGACAGCTTAGCGCAAGAGAACTTCAATCTGGGTTTTATTGCAATAACAAAAGTGCCTATTTAAAAGCCTTCACACAGAGCATCTATTCAGAAGCAAGCCTGAAGACAGTCAGGGAATTAAAAGGAGGATAGTGTTTTGAATTAATCTAGAACATTTTTGCGGATTAGTTTACAAGCACAGAATGCCTCAGGGGGCTAGGGAGAGTGCAGAGCACTGAAGTCAGAGGGATCTGTCTTTTTCCTGTTGTTGGTGATTAGTTCATATCTCTTTGACACCATGTTTACAAGCCCCTAATTGCCTCATTAATACCTCATTATTACTTAGAAAGTGAAGAAGCTTTTAGCTTTGAAGCCGCTTTGCTGCACTTGAAGGCAAATATAGGGTGAATTTTCAATGTGTTGGTACTAATTAAAATTGAAGTCTGTTTCCTGTTGCATGTGGGTGGGTGTTAATAGCTTCAAAGAAAAAATTAGGCTTCAGTTTATATTGTATGCCTCCTAACTTACACACGGAAGAATGATTGCAAGTAAGAAGCCCATTGCCACAGACTGCATTTGCAAAGGGACACAAATCCAAGCATCTATTTTCACACGTGGACCAGACTCTGTAAGTACTCATTCACACTACATTAGAAAGTCTGCAGCAGGTTGAATCTGCCCATTTCAGACCACGCAGATACAGCATGCATCTTCCTGTTCCATGTTCATCACACATGTACAGGGCACTATAGTTTCTTTTTGCATGAGAATGCAAAAAAAGAAACATACACTGCATAAGACAGACCTGGGGCCATTTGTCTCCTGCCTAAGATGGTCACTGCTCTGGGGATGAAGCTTATTACAGAGAAATGCTAAAATTCAGCATACAAAACTTATCCCATGATCTTTCACTTCCATCTCTATGTACTTACTAGATACACACACACACACAAATATATTTAAGGGTGTATGTATACATGCAGTGCAAAGCATATTGCTGCAACCAGTAAGTGCATTTTCTTTGACACAAGGCTTAAAAGTTGTGAGATCTTTGACCAATTTTCGATTTCCAAATCACTGTTCAAATATCTACTTCAGTATACAAATTACAGAACACAGTTATGGTTTCTGGATTGGTCCATTAAGGAATAAATGAGATGTTTAGAAGTTCACTCAGGCTATTGAGATGCACTGGTTGATAATGATTTTGAGGAATTTTCTTCCAGCTCCAGACAGAAGAGAGACAGAACAGACATTAACCACAACAAAATCATTTCCATGGGAAATTTTTAACAGAAATGTGCTTTCTTTCTATTAGATTGTTTTCAGGGGTCTGAGGGATGTTGTGTATGGAGAAGGGGGTGAAGGAGAAGGAAAAGATGCCCATTTTTGGTAAAAGCATTCAGTTTCTTAATAAGAATTTTGGACAAGAAAAATAGTGAAAAATAGCCTTTGCTAAAAGCAAATGGAAAACTCTACACTGACTGGAAGATTTGGATACAAAAATAAAATGTTTTCCATAAAATTATATTCCCAATGAGGCACTTTTCACCAGTATTAGTTTTCAGCAGTGGGGGCTGAGGGTGAGCACAGAAAAAAATCCAGTCGAATAGGTCGAACATTCCCAAATGAAGCAGTCAGGATTTGGCTAACAGTCCCCAAAGCTCAGGATTTACCCCAGACTGCTCAATCACTGCTGATTAATGGGCCTTCTTGTCACCAGCCCAGGGCAGCAGCCTTGGCTATTAGCAGTCCTAAGGCACAGCTCAGAACAACTCAGCGTCTCTCGTTCCTCTCATACTTTGCATCTCCTCAAAGAGGAGGTAAGTTGATAGAATACTGACATCATTTCATTTCCCTATGAAAGAATGTCATTGACATTAAATTACATACCTACTTTGACAGCATCCCTTTACATACATGACTGCAAAGAATACAAATATGAAACAGAAAGTTCACCAATAATCACAGGTCAGAAACCCAATCTACAAAATAGCTATGGGAGGAACCCTGTCCTTGTGAGTTTTATTTACAGTATCTTTGATTTATATCAAACATTTTAAAAACTATTAAAACAAAAATAATTAAGGCAAGCCAAATCCTTCTCTTGCCAGCACGCAAGGCTTGTCCGACTGGACATATTGAGGCTATCAAACCCTGGTGCGTATTTATAACCTCGTGCTCAGACA
This sequence comes from Perdix hodgsoniae, assembly GCA_035772895.1. Taxonomy (NCBI): domain Eukaryota; kingdom Metazoa; phylum Chordata; class Aves; order Galliformes; family Phasianidae; genus Perdix; species Perdix hodgsoniae. The sequence continues at coordinate 18,357,542 of JAPSGF010000009.1, read as the reverse complement.
ACTTGGAACGACAAATGCAAACAGCCACAAAGAAGTCACTTTGTTCGCTTGGCACAAACAAATCCCAGAGATGAAAAGCAGCCTGGCTTTTATTTTGGGCCAAGCTTCCTCATCTGGCGATCCACATGTGGCACGGAAAGGGCAGCGTTACCAAAGAGCACATGGCGATGCATCACTGGAGCAAACACAGGCCAGGGTGCCAGATCTTGGTATTCTTGCTTCTTCCTTCCCAGAATGGATGTCACTTTCTCTCTCCTCCCCAAATACACTGGTCTGAGGCTTTTCTTTTTTTTTTTTTTTTTAAAGTACCGGGCTTGTCAGCACAGCCTGAAAAGCTCTTACAGCCATAATTTAAAAAATGAATCGTGTTGATTGAAAACATGGCTAGCATTTGACTGCAGACATGTGTGAAGACTTCCACATGCATAGCCAAATGAGAATTGGTGAGGACATCACGAGAATTTACCAAAACATCAGAGCAAGCTTAGTAAAAGACATGATCCACAACTGTGCCCATTTAGAGAGCTGGTAGGTTCCCATGCCCACTGAGCCATGCAGACCAGAGCTGCCTGGAAAATACAAGGGAAAAAAAGATACTACAGTGGCAAGTCATCATTCTCAAGAGGTTTCTCAGAACATGTATTCAAGTCTAGAGAAGGAAATTTCAGTGGGCTCTGGGTTGGTTTTATATTGGTATCTCATTTATTCTTCTGTGAATATGAACAAGGCACAAGAAAAGTAACTGAGGAAGAATAGGAGGGGTAAACTAAATGCAGTGGAACAGTTAGCTGGTGAACATGCAGCTTACTGAAAGGATAACACATAGCATTTTGGGCAGCAAGATGACAACTATCAAAAGAAAATGAGCAATCTGCAAGACCAGGTGCAGTTTAGTTTCGTGAGTGCTGATATATGTTGTCGCAGTTCAAAAGAAGGAAATATCTCACCATCTTCTGTGGCTCCGTCAGGAGAGGATCTGGTAAGGATTGTAGTTCTTATCTCAGCACTGACACTGAGGGGGTCACACCGTCCCATGAGCAGTAGGAATCTTGCCTGCTTGATGGTACGAAGCTTTCATTCTTGTCATAGCTTCCTTACCTCAGATAGCTAAAGAGAGAGATAAAGGCATTAGAAAGTTTTCATAAAGATTAAACCTTCTGATGACTTTCAGATTTTAAAAGGAGGGTTGTAGGTGACTTTGGCTACTTTTCTCTCTTTTCCCTTAAAAACTGCATTTCCCACAGCTCCTAAAACACCAGAATAGATATGCATATATTTTTCAGCATACAGATTCAAATCCTTGGCTTCTTTGGCAAAAGGCCATACAAATTCTCATGGATTTGTTATTGCTTGCTGTAAATTTACTACTCAGAAAGAATAATATTTCATTTGCTTTATTGTCGGTGCCTCTAAAGAGGGTGAAAATAGATTTAAGTCTTTCATTAGGCACCTTGATGAAGGCAGAGAAGGAACACGCACACACACCAAAAAAAAAAAGCTAAAAAGGATATGTAAAGAATTGATATAAGGCTCCATCATCTATAATTTAGCTGATAAACTTAGGTCTCCTTTGCAATGAATTACAATACCAAGAGATTTGTTCTGTAAATTCTGTCCAGAACTTGGCAACATCATTTCTGAGAAAGAAAGCAGTCTCCTAGGTCTAGCTCATGTAACTCTGGCGACTCAGGGAATATTTTATGTCTGAATAAGCAGAGGGTTTGATCTTACTCATGTTGGCTTTTATGCTTTTCCTATTTTACACAGAGGAATATGGGAAAGAAGTCCCAGCATAGGCATGAACAACACCTCATGCTCGTGTTCTGATTACATAGTCATGGTATCTCTACACAACTTCATGGAGTTAAATCTATCAAACTAAAGCCAGTCCCTGGGTAGCTCTACTTACCCCACGATTCTTTATTGTCTCCTAAGTGGCCTCTTCAGAGAGCACACTGCAGTGCAGTTCTCTCTATCAACTCTCAAACAAAGTAGGCTTGGGATGAAAAGACCTGGACTCCAAACAGAAATAGATCTAAGTACACAGAAATATCTTCTTAGTTTCGCGTGATGGTGTAGAGTGAAACCAAAGATTCACCCTGGTTGTGCTCTGGAGCTTTTTCAAAACTTATATTCAGACCTTGGGTTGCCTCCATTTATCTAGATGGCAAGCTTGAAGGGTCTGACCAATGGCTATTGCTGTATTGGCATCTGATATATATTAATTTTATACTCCTGAACAAATTAATGACTGGAAAGCCTAATCCTTGACTGTGGGCATTCAAGATGCGGACAAATGAAGCAGTTTCCCAAAGTCAAGCAAAGGGAGGGTTAAGAAGCTGAGGATTAAAAGCACAACCCTTCAGCCCCACTTGGCTGGCCAACTCCCAGGGCGATCCTTTCTTCACTGATTGAAAGATCAGTAAATTACTCTCTAAATGCTTGCAGTATGAACTCTCCAAAACAGAGCAAATGGGATTTTTCACACTTGGACTAATGAAAACTTGGCACATTGCTTGAAAAATAAAATCCTCGCTGCTAGCAGTACATATATATAAAATAATGTTTATTTCTACGGGGCTTGTGAATAAGCAAGATATTTTTCATCCGTGAAAGGCATTTTTTGTGTGTATGTGTAAGTTAGTAAAAACAGAAAAAAGTATGACTGATGATCCCAATGAACATCATCCTACTAAAATTTAAATAGTCATAACTTCTTGCTTCTGAAAAGAAAGACTTCTTTTTCTTCACACTGAAAATTTTTCTGATTATTGTGGCTATATTTCTTTGCTTTTGACAAAAATACACACGTGATCATTTCTTGTGTTTCGTGTTTATAGAGAAAGTAACATCACAGGGCTATGCACCAGAGCTAGGCATTGATGGGTAAAGATTCAATAAAAGGATCTACTCAGAAAGCTAAGCTCAGCTTTCACATTGCCTGCAAGATCTGCTTACAAATGAAAGTAAAGTTAGTTTCTGAAAAAGTGGGAAGAGTTCGTTCTTCTTGTCAATTTATGATACTTTTCTAAATCTGTTCTTTTTCCCTCTCCTGCTTCCCTGTTGCTTTCCAGAGGACCAAAATAAACATCAGGAGAAACTAGCCTAACTTCTCATGCAGGCAAGCTGAACGAGATTGACAGAAATGGGGACCAACAATACACTGTAAATATAGTTTCAAAACACCAACTTTATTTTCTCCTTGTGTGCTGAAAATGTCTGGAAAAAACTACTGCAATGAAAAAAAGATCTTAAAATTATAACATCTGAGATGAGCTGATGTTGGTACCCCGCTAGCACACAGATAAAAGGTGACCCAGCTAACTTCCAGTTCACAGCTAATGTTTGCTAACCATAAGGACAGAGCTTAGCAGAGGACCCTTTGTAGACATTTTAGAGACTTGCAGCAGTGGAAAAGGTTTACTTCTTCTCAAGTGCAGAGGAATTACTGGGGCTATTGTAAATTTGCTTCAAAGAAACAAAAAAGGGACTTCAAAATTCTGCAATAATCAGAAAATATGTAAGAAGAGATAGGTAAGTTGTGATATGCTTTAGCATAGCAGCAGGTTTTATTTGATTAATTCTTCCCTACAGCTTGTAATGGATATACACAGTGTGATTTCAGGGCAGGAGTAGCTTCAAAGTACAGTCTGAGTATCAGAGATGTAAGCAAGCACAGCTGGATCTCAAACATATAAGCCACTTTGACTTATGCAGGAGGAGAAAAAAAAAAAAACCAGAAGACTACTATGATCTGCTTCTTTCTCCTGATTAAATACATTTACATGTTTTAATCAAACCTCAAGCTGTCTCCAGGCAGAAGAAACATTTAAGACAACTTTGCCATGCTATTTGAGTGGATGTATAACAGACACCCATGTCCTGCTCCTCACCTGAAGCTTCACAAAGATAGGGCAAGGTTAAGTCCAGGGAACCGCTTCAGCTTCACACAGGTGTTCGCAATCGTTAGGGACTCATCGGTCTGTCCATCTACCCCGGTGCACACCAATGTGGTGGAAGGTAAAAAGGGACGTTTATTAAATCGTGACAGGAGTTTATATAGCCTTATACAACTTCGTCTATGCCCCTTAGCTTGCGTAAGCACCCGCGAAAGCTCCTACGTAAGCACCTACGTAAGCACTTGCTCACTACTTTCTTATCTGGTTGCTACTAGCGACTGCTCAAGGGTGAAGTCTTTCTATGCTTACGTCTACATATCCCCCTCTCTATGCTCAAGCGTAACTACCATATCCTGAGAGGACCCTAACCGCGTACAACCGAAATCCCCGCATTACGCCTATACATGCCATTGTCCTCTCAGTTAAGCCTTGCCCCGTTACATCCCGACTCGCAAAGGAATCCCGCACTACCCTTATTCCGCCTTGTTTTCTGCCTGTCTACAAGCTTTTTGCATTTTCTTGTATTCTACGTGATAATTAATAGTGCGATCAATCATTCGCTGTGTACAACCTAGCATAATTTGCAACAAGCAAGGCACACAAACCAGCAAAAGCAAGATGACTACAAGTCCCAAAACCAGACCCTTAAACAGGTGTATACCCCATTCCCCTATGCCCCCGAACAGTCCACGCAGCCAATCTCCAATCGGGTCCTTTTCCACGCCGATCTTGTTAACGTGTTCCTTCATAAACTGGAGCTTCTTGTGTATGGATTCACTGTGGTCGTCGAAGGGGTTCCAATACCCGTCCCACTATCAGCTGGCAAATAGTGGGGGAACACGCCATCCCTTGAGGCAGGACCTTCCATTGGAATCTGCGCGCAGGAGCCTGGTTATTAACAGAAAGAAGGGTGAACGCAAAAGCTTCACGGTCCTGCTCCGCAAGGGGAATAGAAAAGAAGCAATCCTTGAGGTCCAGTACCATCAGGGGCCAGCCACGCGGAAGTGCCGAAAGAACTGGTGCCCCCTGTTGGACTGCCCCGAAAGGAACTAAGTTAGCATTAACAGCACGCAAGTCATGCAGCAGGCGATAGGATCCGGAGGCTTTCCAGATCACAAAGACAGGTGTATTCCAGCAGCTAAGCGAAGGTTCTATGTGCCCTAATTGTAATTCCTTTTCAACTAATTGTATTAGCGCTACTAATTTAACCTCGGGAAGGGGCCACTAATCAATCCACACAGGGGTGTGGTCTGGTTTCCACTTCAGTGGGATAGCTAGATGTAGCGCTACAGTAAGAACAGTGGCCCTTTTTATAAATTTGTCAGCCGGAGCCCCAAACCCTGCAAACAATCTCTCCCCAGGATGCTTCCCTTAACCAGGGCTACCACTGGGAAAATAATCAGAGGTCGCTCCAAAGAACCATCTCGATCCCATACTCCCATCTCTATCTCTGTTGACTACCGCCATAACTAGAGGTTGGATGGCTGACGACATAGCCGCAGCTATTCCCTGGTCCGTGAGTGGAGTAACCTTCTGTCTGTCTAGAACATATTTAATTATCTCTCCCGGTGTCGTTAATGTGGAGGGTGCTGCTCGTATAAGCTGTTGGACATCTGGGTGTGACTTCTGTCTAAAGCAATCAATGATCACGGGGGCTCGTGCCGAGGATGGAAGGTCCGACCCTTCAACCGCCTTTATGAGGCGATTGGCAAAATCCACAAAGGACTCCGACGGTCCCTGTGTGATGTCCGCCCAAGGGTCTGTAGGTTCCGCTAACCGGGCAACTTCCCTAAACGCCTGGAGAGCCGACGCCGTGATAGCAACCAACTCCCCCGGTCTCAAAAGCACGGCCTGGCCCTCAGGGTTTCCGGCCATTCCATCCGCCAGGCCTTTTAAACGATCTAAATTAGTTCGTTCCCCCCCGTCCCTGACCATTCGCAGGATGTCGAGGGTCTCGAGTAGCCGCCGCTATAACCGTGTATAGCTGGACATCCCAAGCGTCCGCCCACAGGGCATATTGGGCGGGGGCTAGTATGACCCTCATAAGATTCGTGACGTCATGCGGCAGCAGCGGGGAAGACATAAGGGCTTCCACTTCTGCCATAGTAACTGGAGATCGTAAACCTTTGGTCCTGACTGTGTCGGCCAATCGCGTAATCTGTTTCGGCTCCAAAGGAGTCCAAGCCGGTCCCTCTGTTTTTATCACTACGGGCATGGCCACCACGGACGGGGCCGCCGTTGCGAGCTCCTCCCTAATCCTCGCCCAATCAGTAAGTGCCGAGCTATGGCAACCACGCCCCTGTTCCATCCCCCATGGAGAAGGGGGGGCAGAGGGTGGAGCGGGAGCAGCGATTTGCTGTTCCACCCTGACGGACCCCTCCTTTCCCCCGCCCATTTCCTGTTGATCTACCGCCCCTTTAACGTCACCCCCTCCCCACGCGGCGAGAGAAGGATAGAGGGAAAAGCCACACCCATAAGCTGGCGGGGGGGCCGCCGGCGGAGGAGCCGCTGGCGGGGGAGACGCTGCAGCCGAGAGATAAGGCTCGAGCTGTTTTTTGTCTCGAATCGGCGGTTCGGGTGCGGCCCCTGTCTCCGTCGGCGCAGTCGTTTTCTCCTTCTCCTCTTCGACCTGGGGCTCGGTAGTCGGTTTTCCTGTGGGAGAGACCTTTCCTCCCCCCAGACCCAACCAAAACTTCGCCTGTTCAGATATAATCTGCTCCTCTCGCGCTGCCTTCAGCGCTCCCAAGACCAACCCCCAGGTTTTCAACTCCCCTGACTTCCCGAGTACCATCGTCCGCTGGGAAAGTGCTGCGGTGATGGAATCCCAGGACCCCGGGGAATACAAATCGGAGGGGGATGGAAGCAGTCCCTCCTTTTGTAAAAGGGACAGCATTGCCCCTATGTCCTTCTTAGAAGGTACAGTCTTCCCGCAGTAGGTCTTACACGCGGACGAAATCACCTTTATGACGGCCTCCATGTTCACTCCGTCCCGCAGACTGAACTCGAACTCCCACCAGGCTCCTCTTCCGATGGGTTCCTGGGTCCTCGGCAGGTTAAGCAGGCTCCCGGCCGTAGAGCCCCCTCCGACGCTACCCAGCTTCCACTCTCCTAAGCCGCAGCCCCCTCTTCTAGGGTCATCGCCTCCTTCCCCAAGGGAGACGGATGAGAGCAGGATCGCCACGCCGCCTGTGGCCGACCACTATTCCCTAACGATCACGTCGGGGTCACCATATGAAGCCGAACGCCCGCTTCAGCTTCACACAGGTGTTCGCAATCGTTAGGGACTCATCGGTCTGTCCATCTACCCCGGTGCACACCAATGTGGTGGAAGGTAAAAAGGGACGTTTATTAAATCGTGACAGGAGTTTATATAGCCTTATACAACTTCGTCTATGCCCCTTAGCTTGCGTAAGCACCCGCGAAAGCTCCTACGTAAGCACCTACGTAAGCACTTGCTCACTACTTTCTTATCTGGTTGCTACTAGCGACTGCTCAAGGGTGAAGTCTTTCTATGCTTACGTCTACAAAGAATAATACAAGTATTGAAAAGCTCTCTGCCCTTTTATCCTGTGGGAAAGGATGAGGGGTACAGCATGGAGACAGGTAGGACTGCCTACTAAACACCACTATCTTTCCTCAAGAGACAGCAGGTGGTCTAGATGACTACGTACAAAGAGGATAATGCATAGTAGATAAACACAGTGACTCCAGCAGCCCATTTATCAGGAAACACTGCCACAGGCTGTGATTTAGACCTAGAAGGAAAACCATTTCTGTGGCAACCCTGCAAAAGCATTGCTGCCATGCTGGCACAAACTAGCAGTCTCAGGGACTGTCACCACACCCAGGAGTTCTCCTTGGTCTAGTGATGTCGCCTTTTTTAACTTCTTAGGCAAATCTATTATTCACTGTCTTTAGCGGGCTTTGGATTGAACGGAAGGTTTGCATACAGATGCAGGGAGCAAGAGCACACATTGTTCTGGACAGTTACTAAAACACAGTACGCAGACGATAGATCCAAAAAGGCATCTGGTGGCCATGCAGGAGGCAGCCAGGCAGGATTTCTCCTTCTGTGCTATCACGTGAACTGGTACAGTCTTAACCACAGTCTCACGCAGGATGGATCTTGGACTCAAATATACTCTTGGAAACATTGCCTGTGTTTGTTCTGAAATAGCAGGGAGTCTGAATGACCATTCTCTGAAGACAAGAGAGTGCCTTACTGAAACTTGGTGGCTGAAAGGTCCAGTCACCTTCATGGGGAGATCAACTAGACCATCCCTGAGGAATGCCATAGTTTAGAAATGGGAAAGTGGCCATTATTGGAAGAATTTTCCTAAGATCTGACAGTAGGCCCCATCTTCTGCTCAGGAAAATTGGAACAGGATGCAAAGGAAAGACCCAAGCTATTACTGCTGATGCTTTAAATCTCCAACATGGGAAATATCAATGTACAAAATAATATAGTATTATGTATAATACATAGTTATAGCAGAAATGCTAAGTCACAGCTTGAAGCAGTGATGGAGCACCTGGTGGGAAGGCAGGGCCAACCCAGCGAAGCTCAGGTGCATGCAATGAAGCTGAGTGACTAGAAGGGGTGGAGCCAGGATCCAGCCCTTTCCAGACCTCATTTAAGGGTTGGCAAGGGAGGTAGGGGTGTCTCTTTGGAGGCTGTTATGTAGCTGAGGCCTTCTAAGGGTAAGCAGATTTTTTTTCTTTAGTTTTGTGTCTTTTGCTATTATATCTGAGTCTATCCTGACTCTCTGTAGCTTAAGACTTTGATGCCCTGCTACTTTGTTATGCCTTCCATTGTGTTACAATAGCTATGTCTACTATACTATATTTGGTATTATACTACAAATATTTATGTACACATACATTAGGTATATGTAATGTATAATATTTCTCAAATATGTAAGTTTATGGAAAATGTATCAGAAAATAGATTGGGTATAAGGTGGATCAAATGAGGTTGGCAGTTATTTATGAGCTCTAGCCATAGTAACCACTCTTAAGTGATATGGAGATCTAGTTTGGATGATGGATATCCAACTGACCTAAACTGCATCTGGCTAGATGAGATCTCCTATAAGCCTACTTGCCTAAGATACATTAAACTAAGCACACAGGCACACATACAGCACTTTGAGATTAGAGAAGTTCAGATCCTGGACAACTTCTATTGTTAAGCTCACAAAACACTAAAATAAATAATAGAAAATGCTGCAGCTGCTGTTTACATGTGACACCAGAAAATATTCCATGGTGAAATTTATTATAATAAAAATGAACTTGGTGAGACTATGTGATCTATTAAGCTTCCAGCTAATGAGACTTTTGTTTATCCAGTTGACAGATGATGTTTTTCTGCTGATTCACAGCACTGAAGTGGTTACTGGAATAAGTACCATGAGTTTAATAAGGAGCAGGCCCATACACACAACAAAAGTGTTCCACCATATTCCACCAGTTCCAAAAGAAAATAAAAAAGCAGTTTTTAAACTAAATCACCAGAATCACATTTTCACACACACAATGCATGTTTGAAGACTCTCCAGCAGGAATGCTGTTAATAAACCAGCTGTTTTAGTTGCATACACCATGTTAATTGCAATATCTTGGGATATTCTGCCCTGGGTTAAAAGAATCAAAGTCACACGTAGCACTTCTGACGGAGGATTCTGTCTTGGAAGGCTGGTTTATCTTTTTTATAATGAAGAATCATCCCACTAATGAAACTTATCTCAGACTTCTCAGTAATACACACTAACAAACATAAAGTTGTATTCAGGCTGTAGGAAGTGATGGCAATCAGGAAAACAGAAAAACAAAGTGAATGTTACTAAAGAGTTGAACCTTAAAGGACTCTGGAGCAACTGAATTCTTCATTTTTCTCCAAAAAAAGAATTCAAACTGTTTATGGAATTAAATAGAACTTCCAGAATTGCACATGCAATTCTTTAGTACAGTTTTGCTACACAGCAGGGAGCTTACTCCTGCTCGGGTAGACGAGTTGCTTTTGGGCACTTCTTTCACCATCTCTGATTTAATATGTTTAAGGGATGGAACAGTGATGCAAGGGGTCAAGTTGCAGGTGAGAGGTCTCAAAAAACCAGATTCACCATACTTATAGTAGAAGAACAGCAGGGCAGGTTCCTTCTGCCCCTACTGGCCCAAAATCAGAGTATCTTTAAGAGAATGAGAGAACAAAAGCTGGAAAGCATTTAGTGAAGTTTTAATTGCACTCACCTATCCCACTGTTCTTGTATATATGTATTTTTTTATGTAAGCACACTAATACATATAAATGAATACACATATTCCTTCCTAGATGTATGCGCATGTAATACTTGTACTATATACATACACCAGCACAGGCTAAACTTTACACAGAGGGAGAATGCACAGCAGAACCTAACACTGGGAAAGGTTTTCTTTAGTGTATTTACACGCCTAGTCTCAGACAGGATGTGGTCTGTCGTTGCAGGGGCCACAGCACAAGGTGAGACTTTGCAAAACGTAATACAAGCTATTAATACTAGTAGGTCTGCAAAATTCATACCTGGCCCTCAGATGGGAGGATGTTGGGATCGAGAGGGGATTTTCTTCAAGAACTAGATTGGTTGTTTCTGGAACTCTGAGACAAAAGATGCTGAGTTGGACACATGAGGGCAAACAGGCAAGGAGCACATACAAGACTGAGAACAATACTACATCATCCATCATATTAGCTGCAATACAAACAAAAGATGAAAAATGTTAACACAGTTTTGATAATTGAGCAGTTTCAGTCTGACAGCCTTAAGCAGAGGCTTGTTCCTCTGACAACTGTGTTTTGAATCATGAATTACGTGACTGAACAATGATGTTACACATGAATACAACTGCTACCATTAAAATCAATCTTCTGCAGGAAAATCTGTACCTGCTAGATGCATCACAGCACAGGTGTCATGGCACATAGCAGGTGATGGCATGACAGCTAGCAGTGCAAATGCTTTGGGCTTGTTAACTTATGAGTTCAGGACAGCTATGTATTATGCCACCTGTGCGTAAGACAAATCCAATTAGGGTTCTTACTTGTATCTGGGCAACCTGATCAGATATGGAGTCTAACCCTTTTGTGAGCAAGGCCACTTGGATGACATTGCTCATGACATCCCTTAACTGAAACTATTCTGTGATCCACAGCATACAAAATGAGGGATTCTCGGCTCCTACCGGAGATGGCAAAAGACACCTTCAGCTTCACTTGTAGGAAAAGGACAAAGGAAAAGCTGAGTTCAGGCTTCCAGTTTTGGCACAGCACAATTTCTGGGAGAATGTGTGGTTCGGAGTCCCTCATTAAAGAAAAAGTGTAAGAAATACAGAGTTTAAAATCAGTAATCTCTTTAAAATACTTCAAAAGAAAGTACAGCATGATAGAAATACAGATACCACACAAGCCAACAGAATTTCACCCGGGAGTAAAGGTGAGAGAAGAGACAAAAGGGTAGTTAGCCCTGTAAGGAGCATGTTTTGATTTAATAAAAATAATAATAAAAAATAAAAATTAGACTTTTCTGCACATAGATACTGATCCATCACAAACTCCTCCAAGAGCTAGTATCTCTTTCCTGTTGGAAGCTCACCATAGGCACCATAGTTACCAGTTCCGATGCCAGTTTCTCACTAACAAATAAGAATGCCTTCTATTCCACGGGGTTTTGCTTTGCCTGATTAAAGATTGTTAAAGCTTCCACAAGTATTTCTTGTACCCACATGGGTTCCTTACTGAATCTGGCTGTCCTCACTTCCTGACTTACTGCAACTTACTTGTTAAGTTACTGCCTTGCTGCACCCCTGAAGTGGTTGCCTTTAAGTGGTTGCTGAAATGATTAATATTTATTTAGGAAAGCTCTTTGAAGATGATACATGACATAAATATCAGACAACACTATTATGCTTCCCAAAAAACAATACAGCTTTTGTAAGATTAAAAGCCTATTTCCCCCCCACTAGATTTCTGGAAATTTGTAAAAACAAAATAACGTAACCTTCTCTTTGCCATTTATCCCTCTTATCTCTTCAAAGCTCTTAATAGTATTTCCCATCTGATTACTGCTAATCACACTGTTATACTGCTTTTACAGCCTTGGGGGTTATGATAAAGCTTCTCTATTATTCCTGATAGGAACAAACCAGTAGCAGGTAGACAGCAATATACATTTCCCAAAGATCAGAGCCATTATTTAATGTTTTTGTAAATATTTACTTTAGGAGCAGGCTAAATGTTACTTAAGATTTGTTCTAAACTGCTGTGTTTAAAGGAAAAAAAAAATCATGAGGACATATGGAACTCATCTGAAGGAGAAAAAAATTGTAACAATTACACAAAAGAATTAATTTCTTTCTCCTGGTACCTAAGAGTAATGTTCAAAAATGCTGTGGCATGCTTTGAATCTTAAGTGGCACATCATGATACATATTGTGTGGTTTGTGGTCTCTTCCTAACCACTTGCAGCTCTGGCTGGAGTTTCCCCAACCTGACTGTCCCACCGAATTGGTACACACCCACACTGAGTTCCCATTGGGATTTCTGGTCCTGTTCTGCCCGTTTTTTTTTTTCTTTCCCCTTTTTCTTAGTCATCTTACCCACAAGTAGCATAAATCAAGGCGAGGCTGTGTTTTCACAGCTAGGCAGCTCTTGCAACATCAGGGTTGAGTTCAGGGAAATGGTTGGAAAACTGGCTATATCCCCCTGCCCCCCAACCACACCTGCCTTTTGGCTAATAGAAGGTGAGCACAGAGCTGAAGATATTTGTTTATTCTTGTGCTGGGTGCTTTGATATGTATGCCACTGGTGAGGATAGTCGCTCTGCCTCACAGCAAGTGTGCCCATGGCTGAAGGCCTCATGTTTTCTTCCAGAGCATCTTTTGGGCATCTTTTCCATGCTAGTAACATCACTGGAGGTATCCCTACTAGGTGAGCCCCTCAGTGGACACCAGGCCACCAGCACTGCACTGTCATGCATGTGGTTTGCAATCTTGCCACCTTCTATCCCCTATTCCACCCTCAGGGAAGCACTTGGAAGTATTTCTTTGCCAGGGCCAGGAATGCTTCTGGAGCCCAGAACCTTGCACTAACAATTAATATTTCACCAAGGAAGCCTGGTAGCTTTGATTCTTCTCTAGTTAGCATGAGACTCAGCAGTTTTGGGAAAGTTTTAACATCATGGAAGTGATGGGAAGGCTGGATCCCATCTGCTCTGTGGTGCTTAGTACTCTGACAGGATGCTGAGGTAACCTCATGCCAACAGCTGCTACCAACCATCTCCAGCCTGCCCCGGCTCCTGCTGCAGGGACCTCCAAAGAGAGATCCTGGCTGTGCTGCCAGCAAGAACTCGCTTGTGTCTTGTAACTTCCTCCTGAGCGGAAGCTGTGTAATCAGTGATGTGAGCAGGGCTGTGCAGAGGGGTTTGCTTTGATGCCGGTGATGTGTTGAGGTGGCCAAGATGGCGAGGATGGCTGAGAAGCAGGGCTGCAGGGTGCAGCCAGCATGTCCTCTATGTCCCCTCTGCTACAGTGATGTTCTGAGAGGGGTGGGGAAGGCATCGCCTCCCGCCTCGGCAGCCAGCGGAAGGCTGCGAGCAGCCTCAGAAGACGTTCCTTCTCGGGACAAGCCCCGCGTGGATGACTGAGTGACACCGTGCGGGACGGGAAGCTCGAAACTCCACGTTGGAAGCGCTACGCAGGTGCTGAGCCGGCGAGCGGGACGCCTCCGCCCCTCCGCCAGCTGCGCTGGGGAACGATCGCCCCCTGGCGGCGGCCGGGCCAAACGGCGGCGGGAGGCGCGGGCGGGCCGGGGCGGCTGCGCGAAACTTTCCGCCGCAGCCCGAGTTTGGCCTCCCCGGCGCGGTGCGCGCCGCCGCCCCGCCGAGCAGCGTCCTCCGGGCCCGGGGCTCCGTAGGAGCTTTTCTTTGCCGCCGCTGTGCTGATTTTTTTTTCTTTTTCTTTTTTTTTTTTTTTTTTTTCGTTTTAGTTTTGTTAATTACTGTTGTTGTTATTATTTTGGCTAATTCCCGCCTCCCCTCCCAACCTCCTCCCGAACCGGCGGGGCGGGAAGGGAGCTTCTCCAGTCTGCAAAATCAAAGCATGGCGGAGGCTGGCGATGAGAACCGTCCTCCCCAAAGCATCCAGCGCCTCTGACAAGCCCGGAGCCAGAGGGGGTGGGGGTGGGAAGGGCGGGAGGGGGGAGAGCATGGGAGGGAGGGGGCGGCCAGTCCTTCCCCCTGCACTTGTCAGATGCAGATGGGACTGGCAAAGTTTGTTTGAATAAAAAAAAAAAAAAAAGAAAGAAAGAAAAAGCAACAAAAAAAAAAAAAAAAAAAAAGGGAAAAGAAAAAGGGGGAAGAGCAGGAGGAGGGGGAGGGAAAAAAAAAAGGATCCTAGAAATCCAAAAAGGCTCATCTGGGAAGGAGAGAGAGAGAGAGAGAGGAGAGCGAGAGGAAGCGGGATGCAACTCAACCTGACGCTGATCTGCTTCGTCTTCGGGGGTTTCCTGCCCGACGCCGCGGCCCGGCGGGAGCAGATGGACACGGGGCAGTGCGACCTGCCCCGCTCGGTGAGCCGGGCCGCGCGGAGCCGGGGGGGGGCGGAGAGGGGCGCGGGGGAGGCGCTGCCCCACGCGGCGCCGCGGACGCGCGTGGCCCCGCAGGTGTGCGCGGGTGCCCCGTGAGAGGGGTGCGGTGTGCTCGTGGGGGGCGTGTGTGTGCGTGTATAGCGTGGGTATGGTGTGCTCGTGTTGCTCTGGGGCTGTGCTGGACGGTCCCCCAGCGTTCCCTGCCACCCGTGGGTTGCTTGTTCTTGTTGCAGGGGCTCTTGACCCTCCGCCACTGACTGCCCTCTGCTTTCCTTCCCCCCAGCAAGGAGAGCTGAACTCCTTCCTCTGGACCATCCGCCGCGACCCCCCCGCCTATCTCTTCGGCACCATCCACGTGCCCTACACGCGGGTGTGGGATTTCATCCCCGACAACTCTAAGGCCGCTTTCCACGCCAGCTCCAGCGTCTACTTCGAGCTGGATCTCACCGATCCCTACACCATCTCGGGGCTGGCCAGCTGCCAGATGCTGCCCCACGGGGAGAACCTGCAGGACGTGCTGCCCCGTGAGCTTTATCGCCGCCTCAAACGCCACCTGGACTACATCAAGCTGATGCTGCCCCACTGGATGACCCCGGACCAGCGGGGCAAAGGGCTCTACGCTGACTACCTCTTCAACGCCATCGCCGGCAATTGGGAGCGCAAGAGGCCCGTCTGGGTGATGCTGATGGTGAACTCCTTGACAGAGACCGACATCCGCTCCCGAGGAGTGCCGGTGCTTGATCTCTACCTCGCCCAGGAGGCTGAGAGGATGAAGAAGACGACGGGCGCGGTGGAGAGGGTGGAGGAGCAGTGTCACCCACTGAACGGGCTCAACTTCTCGCAGGTAAGGAGGCTTCTGGGCCTCGTGGCTTGTTCCAGGAGGTGGGAGCCACTCTCCTGTTTCAGTTGCTTTACTGAGGTGAACCTGAAGCCTGTTGCGGTGAGGTGTGTTGCAGTGTGGGCCTTTGCGTTGGGCTGCTGGATCTCCGTCGTGCTGCGTGCAGAGGGGCTGTGATGTGCACAGCAAGCGCTGTGCATCTATCGTGTGTATTATTTATTGGAGAGGCAAATGTGCAGGGTGTGAATGTGTGTGTCTGCTGGCTTGTCACTTGCGAGGGAAGCTTCCGCGCCTCTCCTCAGTTGACGGAGTTGAGTAAAAAGTGCTTTTCTGTTTGTTTGTTTTTAAATAAAGCAGCTCTGCAGTGCTTGTCACGAAGAGGATAAAGCATGAACAATGGAAATAGAAACTCAGCAATTGTTCAAATAGATTTAAGTATGTGCAAACTGTTGGTTGTCTTTTAATAGTTACTGTGGGTCAGAAGGAATGGGCACACGTTGTCCTTGCGGTCTGGGGGAAATTAAATGCTCAACCCGTATGGACTTTTTTCATTTTAGGACAGGTAAAGTTCAGAAAAAAAGAAAAGGATGAAGATTAAGAAACAAAAGTTATTGGTGTAACTGGACTCCAGAATTTTTTCAGTGGATTTAGCTTTAAACAACCAAATACTAAGCCATGAGGTCTATTTCATTTCAGTGGATTAATCAGGAACACAGGCACAGCCTATTGACTTTGCTTTGTGAAACTGTTTATACGAAATCAGATTTACTAGAAATTCAGGAAATGAATGTGTGTGGAAGAAAACAAATAATCCAGAGGAAATTTAAAATGGTGTCAGTTACGGTTACAGTATTTCATTTTTAACCTTCCTTTCAGCATTAATTTTAAATCAGCTCTTTCCAGCTGTATCTTACTGTCCTAGTTTGAGCAAAAGAATTCTTAGTGATGTGCAAGTAAGGATTAAAGACCAATCTTTGGTGTGATTAAATGTCCTTAGTGTGCCTTCTCCCCTGTAGTGGGGACTCTCTAAAGAGTCCAGCTTACACTTACATATGATTCATCTGATGTTCTCAGCTAGAGGACTAACTCTGCCTGTGGACTGCATAGGAGAAGATTGGTTGTGTACAGTTTTGGGATGATTACAAGAAGGATAAAAAAAAAAGTCTAACACCCCCCCCCCCCCCCCCGAGTGTTTGCAATGGTTAGCATGCATGCAAAGCAAGGAATTTGTTTTACTTTCTTCTGTTTAAAAGGTGTAAGTGCCTATCCTTGCTGCTGAACTCCTTCTTCAAGGTGAGGTAAAAATAATTAACCACTGCAAACATCCAGTAGCATGCGGTTATATAGGTCAGAAATGGAAGTTAGAATCAAGTGAGTGGAAGCACTTGGTTAAAGATGTACCTTTGGAAACCTTTTAGCAATGAATCATATTGCACAGGTGAGAGAGAGCAGTGAGAGGGACAGAAAAGGCAGAGAGTATCACACTCAACTGCTGCTCTCACCATAACTTTGTTTTACTCTCATTTGCTGTGTTTTAAGCAGAAACAAAACTTTCCCCTTCATTTTAGTAGGCTAGAAAAGAACAACCAAAGTATCAGTGCCACCAGCAAGTAAAGGCAAATTGTGCAAAGAAGTTTGAGTCGATACAAAAAATTACATTGTAATTATTGCTGAGAACTGACACTGCTAGTTCTGCACATTGGCGTTCTGGGGATTTTTCCTAGGCTGAAGCTTTTTCTGGGAACAAGGCCACCAGAACTCCATGAGACAACATTAAGCAAAGCCACCCAGTTATTTATTTTCTCGCTTCCTCGAGATTTCATGCATCCTGACACCTGGCTGGTTGGTTAACAATGGTAATTTGTAAAGTTATCATGCTGTCTGGCAGTCCTACTGCTCGGTGTATTACTGTGCTAATTTAGTGGAGTGGATTGCTATTGCTAGGTTTCACCTCCTAATTCCACATCTTAGAGCCTTCCTTAAGCAACACATAATTAAAACACACTAAAATGGAAATCAGACATTGAGCAGCTTTTGTCTTGTAGGGTTTTTGCACAGTTAAATTATGGTCCTGAATCTGCTAAGGGCATCAGCAGTTTTTACCTGTCTTCAGCATTACTGTTACAGGGACACTGCTTGTAATTCCAGCATTTAGAGTTCAGGTTTTAAAATGGAGCCTTGCTGAATCAGTGTCAGTGCTTTTGTTTCCCCCATCCCCAAAGTCCGGTATTTTTGCCCTTAGCAAATTAAAGAAGGAAAAAAAAAAAGCTTTTTTTTTTTTTTTTTACTTTTCCCCCTCAAAGGCAGCTTTGTGCTGCTGCAAATATTTAATCTGACTACACGCACCGAATCTGTTAATCTGATACTGCGAGGAGGAAGAAATCTAGGAGTGGTCCCGGTGTGGTGCTTGGTTTTGATCTGCTCTGAAAGAAAGCGGATACACTTGCATTTTTGACCAGGAACGATCTTTGAAACGTTCTGTGCGTCGCTTTGAAATGTTGATTGTCTTAACCGGATGAAAAGATTAAGGTGGCTGATATAATTGGCTGCTTCCTGGAGAGCTAGCTCTTGCAGGTAAGAGCACAATGCATTGTTTTTTATTGTAAGCCCCCCAAACTTTGTAGTTTGGGATTTTGTACCCCCCTTGGAGTTTTTGCTCAGAGTTTTGAGCTGCTTTCCCAAATGTGCAGTGCTCCTGTTGCTGTGCTTTCCCACTGCACGTTGGGAATACAGTGGGATGCTCGCAACCCTGGAGCATCTTTGCTCTTCCCCTGCGGCTCAGTAGCTGCTGGTGGCACAAATCCGGGTGTTGTACAGCTGGTAGCAAGGCTTCCAAATCGCAGCAAAGAGCTCAGCTGGGAGCCTGACAGCAGGAGGATTGAAGTCAGATGTAGGTGAGATTGAAATTTCAACACTTGTTGGTAGAAGCGGTTTCAGGGTTTCACTGAAGGCAAGATAGAAAAAGTTAAAAAATGCAGAAAGAAGCAGCAGATAACTTTTCTATCTGACAACATAGGTGCTTATTTACAGTGAAAAAAGTGGTCCCAGACTGAGAAAAGCTGGTGGCAAGGCAGATGGAGCTCATTCAGGGCCTTGTCTTTGATCCTGGGCAGAGGCACTGCAGCCAGCGCAAGATGGGCCAGGTGGGCTTTGAGGTTAGGAGATGCTCCAGATTCTTCCTCCTTTTTAAGACCCTCACACAGGTTTGTGGTGAAAAATATCTTCTCACACTGTTGTGCACTGCTGTTTGAGCTAGGAGGATGCTAAATGGAGAGGGTCTGTGTGTCCCCTGACAGCTCTTCCCTCACAGAGGGCAGACGGTGGGCCATGGCCCCTCAGGAACTGCTCACCACCCAGGTGCTGTGTGTCCTTGGCTGGCAGCTGCTGTGTGTCCTCAGCTGACATCTCATCCCAGCTGAGTGTCAGACCGCTCTGCCCTGCTGAACTGGCTCTGGTAGCTGGAGCTCAAAGCCTACCCTATAACAGGATCCTCAGCTGAGAAATTGTGAATGTCCCTCCTTGGAGTTAAAAATAAAACCTTTCTCTCATCCTGTCGCAAGTTCTCACTGCGGGGAGTGTTTGCTGGCAGTTAGTGCCAGATGCCTTTAATCCCAGGGTTTGTAAGGGATGTTTTGTGTAGGGTCTGACTATCCTGATGGATCTGTCAGGGAGCTGTTAGGCCAGAGGGGGGCTGTGAGCAGCCCCTTTTCTCTTCCTCCTCTAGTTGGGTTTTCTGAGTTATTCTCTGGCCGGTATCATTTCAAACTGCAGGGGGAGATGTTAAATATCAAACCGGTGTTGATTGGATCAGAGGCAGCCTCAAAGAAAGAAATCTTAGACTGTGCCAGATTAAACTTCACACTTCACCATTCTTCCCCTTTCATTTCTTTACCGCCTCATTCTCTGCACAAATAAACCCTGTCTCCCTACTTTCTAGCAATGAGACAGCATTCACCAGGCAGAAATTACTTTGTTAACAAAATCAGTCTTCGTTTTCCAGGTCCTGCTGTTCCATCAAACCCTGGGACGTGGCAGCTTTGATTACCCTAGTGATAGGATTAGAGGTGGAACAAGTGCTGCTTAATAAAAGACCGATGGGTGGTCCATCAAATTTGGTCACTGACAGATCTGCAGCCTTGAAGCTGGACCTTCAGTGGCAAAGCAGCATGGCACAGTGATGCTTGGGCAGGACCACAGCTTGTGGACTTGCTATTCCATCTCCCCTGCCCCTTAAAAAAAATTAAACATTTCTGTAATCCCAAAGCAGAGATTCTCTGAGCTGATAGGAACCGGCACAACCGACTTCATGGGAAATTTGCCTGTTTGTATGAATGAAAGGTCCAGGCTCCAAGTTTTCCAAACCAGATTAAGGGGCTCAGTTTCAAAACTTGCTGACTTTTGACAGTCTGTGTAATGTATTTGAGGGAGAATTATTTATTTATTCATTCATTTATTTATTTATTTAAATTTGGAGGAAAAGCGGTCTTTGCCTAGTAGAAATCGTGCCTTTTTGCTTTTAAAAAATTTCAGGCTTCATTAGAATCATCAAACGTAGTTTAGTATCACCTGTTTAGGTTGCTGCATGTTGTTGGAAGAGACATTGTTAAGGGTTTGCTGATACATGTGTGCACGTAGTTTTTAGCTTGCTGGCTTCAATCAAACTATCACGTCCTACCCCAATCTCGACATAAAAAAGAATTCCTCACTTAAGTTATCCGTGGAGCAGAAATTCATACAGCAGAAATAGAAATCCTTCCATTAGCTCCCTCTGAGTGCTTATGGAGCAGCTTTACATCTGTGCCAGGGAGCTGTTGAGGGTGAAACTGTGCAGGTATTAAAACTACAGTAGTTGCAGTAACACCTGGAGGGATCAGTGGCTGGTGTTTTATAGGTATAGCTAACTGTATGTGCTGCTCTGTACAGCCACTGTGTGCTTCTTCACCATAGCTCACTTGAAAGGCTCACTCTGGCTTTTGATGCCTGCTAAGAAAATAGCCAGTCAGTTAATGATGGCTCGAGGGGCATCTGGCAATTCATCTGCTATGTTTATAGTATGTATAACTGCTAGTGGTGTATATGGAACAGGTGAGATACAAGCCCCTCCTTTCCCTCACACCTCTCTTGGTAAGATCCAAGCCTGAGACAGTGGTACCTGCCTCCCATGAGCAGACCTGGGTACATTTTGCTCCCCAGTGGAGATTTCATTCCTAGCTCTGCTAAGGGAGGAGGATAAGAGGACAGGTGGCCCCAACCCATCTCTGTTTTTGAGTACTATTGCTTTCAAATCCATATGAGATCTTCCCTGGAGCATTATCCCGACTTCAAACTGTCCCCCAGTAATTGCAGAATATGCCTACTCCCTTCAAAATGACTTTTTCCTTTGTTTGTTGCCTTCTTTTGTTTTCTGATGCTCTTGCAAGAGCAGTCAGGATCCTGCAGTGGGCCTTGAATGCTTTACTTTATAAACAGAATGAACCATTGACCTTAAAAACCTCAACCTGAAGTATAGTGCAACCTACAGTCCTCAGAAAGTCTTTAACAGCCTCCCCTCAGCTCCCTGGTGAGTAGCAATCCACGTTATAAAGCCAGCCCACATCATTCAGGCTAGTCAGAAGTTCCTGTACTGAAAAGGCCAGAAAGGATCTTAAGCAAGGGCACTCATTCACCTTGCTTTCCTGCAGAGACAGAGATCACTGGCAGGGCTCCTGACAAAGTGTATTTGGGAACTTCAGGGGGACATACTGGAAAATAAAAGGTTTCTCTGGAGCTGTGCTTATGGCGCACATTAATCTCTTCTCTGTCATTAGGAGTTGATGAGACAGGTAAAAAGCAGAAGGAATCAGAAAGTTATCACTTGAATCACATTAAATTGATGTGATTTATTTCGTATTTTCATCCTATTAAGGGAGTTCCCTCCGTGCTTGGATGTCTTCCCCAGAGCACACACCATTTAGGGCAGTACAAAATCTTAGTTTTTCAGCAAGGACAAGTGTTTGGGAACTTTGTTCTTTAATTTCAAGAGTCAGCATTAGAGGAGCTGCTTCTGCAGGGACACGTGTCTGCCTCATGCCCACACACTTTCCCAAATTCCTGTTTCAAACCAATAAACAATTCAGATCATAGATGCTGCTAGACTGAAAATCCCCAGAAAGCATTGTGGAGTAGCCACAAAGCTTCAATATCTGTCTAAACCTCTTGAAGTCTTTATGTGTACAAGTCTCTGAGATATTTTTCTGCACATTGCAACTATTTGTGGACCTGATATTTGTTCTATAACGCATAAGGAGTTACGGGTTCCAGCTTGCTTGAGACATCGGAAATTAAACTGGTGCTTACAGAGCTTTTAATTGGAGATATTGCTGTTAGAGCTTAACATCCTGGTTCTTGGAAGTGTAAGGAAGCTGTATAGGTACCCTTTGCAGACCAGGAACAGATAAGCAATTAAAATGCATGAGTGGCTGTACCCATGACAAAAACTAGTAATTGTGGCACCTTGTTCATCCCCATGGATTTACTTTCTCCAGTGTTTAAGAACACATGCGCCCTGTGTAGCTGTTGTTGTTTATTGGATCTAGTTGTCATTTAAATGCGTAGAGAATTAGAAGTGACATGGTTAATACCTGTGTCAGAAGCTTGAGCAGGAATTAGCACAGATGACTGCTGCTTTTATCACTGGCTGTTCCAACAGCAGTGCTTGCCATTTGGGTTTTGAATTTGTAGAGCTTCTACCGCAAGTCATTTCAGGACTTGTAGTGCAATATAAATGAAAGTTGCTAAAAACTGTAAATTAAAACCATGTGTTCAGCATCTTAGGATGAATGTTGTGCAACTTGAGGAGGCTCATTAGCAAAAGTATTTTTAGTTTGAACAAGATCAAAGACCCTATATTTTCCACTCTAAGGGTCACTTGACATAGACCTAGACACTCCATTTCTCATTGTATGTAGAATCCCATTGGGCAGTTGTGCCTGAAGAAATCATCATCCCTGAAATATTGTAATTACTTTTGTTATCAGTGAATCACTGCTGATCACCTCTGTCCAGGCACTGAAACAACACTGAGGGCTGAAGAGCCTTGCAGATGTCAAAAGGGAGTTTTATTATTGGCTTCTTCAGAATTAGGATTTCAGAAGTGTTAGATGTGAAAGGCCAGCTAGTGTGAACCAAAACGTGAGTGCTGTATGCATTCCAAAGTGTTTCTTGAAGCCAGAGGTAACACCGAACCATTTCCAGAAGCAAAAAGTTCTGATTTCTTCTTTTCCTAGGCTCTGTTAACACAGCAGTTACAAAACCTTTCAAATGAGTTTCTGGTCCAGAGGTTCTTCATGCTTGAGTATCCCCGCAAAATCTCAGAGTCCATTGAGATGCCAGTTCAGATTGCTGAACACTGTTCGGAAAGGCTAGCGTAACAACACAGTTAAGGAGTAACACTGAATGCTTTATGCTTTGCCCACGTTCATCAAACTTGCTTCTTCTGCCCTGTTCGTGTGTTAGGGTACCCACTGGGAGACACAAATATCCCCAGTTCAGAAAATGGAGAAGGAGCTGCCTGTGTAGAGAAAGGCAAAATTCATCAAGCTTGCTTCCTGAGCCGAGGAATGAGAAAAAGGAAACAGAAACCTTCAAGTTATTTTCAAACCTCTTTCCATTTTAATAAAAGTCAACTTATGAGGAACACAGGAAAAATATTTCTTTAAAGTAGGAGATTCTGTGTCTTGAAAATTCCCCCTCAGTATTTTAGAGATTGTATTAAATCCAAGGTCTCCATTAGGCTCCCTCACTTTTGTTAACAGTCACAATGAAGACTGATTATTCTCTGTACACTTTCTGCCACCACACAAATTTTGCTTTCCTTTGATTTCTTGCAGGCTTTTCCTATTACAGGTGACAGCGTAATAGTGATGGGGAATATTTATTTAAATGTGAGACAAAATGCTCACAGTATGGGAGTTTGCAGAGTCAGCAGAAGGGGAGAAGGCGAAAGGGTGATTTGAGAAACATGCCCAACTTTTTGAAGGTCTTCGTATTTCTGGCATCAAATTGATTCAGTTTTAGAAATAATCATTGAGATTAATGTTATTCCAGCAGTGAGCTGTGATGAGATGCATCCCAGTGTGTCCCATTGGCTCTATAGCACTGGTAAAATCATCATAGTACTCTTAATTGCAAAAGAGCTAGCCCTTAGAGCATGTGAGGAGGTGGTTCTGACATAGGAAAAACCACTGGGATCTAACTGGGATGATAACTTGTTGTTCGTTTTCAAGCTCAGGTGATGTTTTATTTTTAGGATGTTACATGAAGAGGAAGCAAGTATGCTAAAGAGTTGCAAAATGTTTTTATGACTTAGCTGCAGAGAAAGCCTTTCTTTCTCATGATGACTTTCTTTCCTGATCAGTAAAGGAAAAAGTAAGGACAGACATCTTAAAGAATTCTAATTATTTGTTTACTGAAGAAAAAAACTTATTAAGGCATAGAATCAAACAGTACCAAGATATGGCTAAACGAGTTCTAATGTGTCTAGGTTTTCAAACACCAGGATGATGCTCCATTGGTTGACAGCTGCAAGCGAACTGTGTTTCAGTTTCTCTGTCATTTCTCCTTTCCATTTCCAGATCACCAGGAAGGTATTTTCTCAGCTTAAAGCTCAGAACATCAAGCCATGAAACCATGATATGCCATTCTGAAGTAATCCCGTCCTTTCGGTAGTGAGGTGAAGTTCAGAGGGTCAAAGCAGCAGGCATTCTCAGGCGTGAAACAGTATTCGACTTTATGGAGTGGCTTGTGGCTGTATGCAGGCTTGTGCTGACTAGCTTTTTACTCAGCTAATTGTGTGAGGCCAGGGAGGATTTTCTTTATTAGCTCAAGTGGCTTGGCTGTGAAATGAGACATACTGTACAGTATATAATTCAGCTCACTTTCAAAGGCATTTTTGTTGAAGTTGGGTATCCAGAGAGACCTGAGCCTTCGACAGGGATGTATCTGAAACACACTTCAGAAATTTAATAATTTAAAGTCGGCTTTTATACTGGTTTATGTTCGAGTAATGGAATACTGCCTGCTTTAGAAAAGACTCTATTTATATCTTCATGCAGAAAGGATTTTTTTTTTTTATTTTAATTCACCCCCTTACTGCACTGAGTACTTGCTGTGTGTTAACTCTGACTGGCCAGGTTTGCAAGGGACTTAGCATGCAACTTCTTCAGCACATTATGGATCTGAAGTTGAAAGGCAGTATAGTTTGGAGTAGCTAAGAACTGCTTGTAATACTGTTTTGTGTTTTGGGAAGTACAAAGAGCTATAATCTCCTAAAAGGTGTCATATTTTGGCATATTTTGGATTTTGTCATTACTGACAAAGAGATCTCAGTGGAAGATATCTGTAGGAATGCAAAACACAATCACCAAAACCCACACGAGATTTCTTATCAGGCTCTCTCTGAAGCTGTTGCAGATTCATTTGAATTACACTGGAAAGATTTATCTCTTATTAATGGAGAGCTCTTCATTTTTTAAAATTGGGTTGTGCAACACATCAAGTAACAATGTCATAACACATCATAAATCAGTTTTTTCACTGAAGGATTCTAAATGAGTTAATCTAACATCCTGGACGTAGTTCATGAGCAGTTAATTTTAGCAGTTCTCTTTGATACATATCAGTTAAAGCAAAGCAACTCCAGCCATAATGGAGAGAGTCAAAACTGGTTAACGGCAAAGCAAGTATGGACAAAGATTGTTCAGAGATAAAGCCTTTGGCAGATCATTCAAGTGATCTGTGCTTTTTATAGAACAATCGTAGCTTTAATACCAGCAGTGCAGACACTCTGGGACAAAGAGAAAACACACACACACCAAACCACAGAAGAAAACCACACACACCACTTGGTAGTCGCATCTAACAAGAAAAAGTCAAGCTAAAGTTCACCAGCCCTGACGTAGTTCCCAAAGAACTCCGTGGCAGGCAATGGGATGGGAAGAAGTACCCTAAAAAAAGACATTCAGGAATTATTCCCATTGTTGGTGGAAGAAATCGAGAACGTTTGATTTGAAACACAAAGTTATCCAGCAGCCTGCCAAATGCCATTTATCTCGAGGTCATACAATATAAATAACCACAGGAGTTAGCTCTAAAACGGAGGAGCAGGAGGTAGCTAAACAAAAATAGAGGAAGGGATTCCTCTCTCTTTCCTGTGGATGTTCTGTGTGCTACTGAGGAGGTTTTAAGGCTTGGCATCTATAAGAAGTCTAACATACAAAGAGCAGAAAAGCATACCGAGAGCAGGGAGTGTAGGAGAATGTAGCCTTGTGGAAGGAATCGTGGTTTGAGACCAAGCCACTAAACTGTCCCGCGTTTCTGCGAGAATTAGTCAGGGATTATAATTAAAAAGAAAAGGTCATCTAGGAAAAAAATTCCTCTTGGAAGTTTAAGCCTGAAAACTTCGATTCCTGTTATACAGCAGGGACAAGCAGTGTTTATTTTCTGTTTAGATTGGTTGATGGTGTGCATTTTCCTGTTCTTCCAGTGCACCAAATCAGAGAGAAAGAGAAAAACAAGCTTAACAGCTGCCAGGTCTTATATTCCAGCATTGTTACCAGTCAAGGAAGGAAAGGATGTGCTTTCAAACTGATCGAACTGGAAGTGTTCTGCAGCTATCTCTTGCTTTGTTCAGCCAGCACTGGAAGCAATCACTACATACAGTCCCCTTCCTCTGTGTGGTTGGAGCTCTGGTTTCTTCAGAACAGAAAGAAAGCAAGCTGGGTTCTGGATGAGACTTATAAAAACTTACTTCAGCAGCATCCAGGAACCCTAATCTATAATATATACATATAGGATAATTTGATATCTATAGGCCTTACCTAACTAGTTGGAAACAGTCATGACCTTAGAAGCTGAAACTTCCCGTTATTATTATGCCTTGGGCTAAGACAGTGGTTTTTTCCATCTATAAATTTCTTTTATCCTTTTCAACTTATTTAATTCTCATAGAAAAAGAAATTCTTGTATGTGGTGAGACCAGAGTCAATGAAACGTTGATGTGAAGGGGCCACCTACAGGACTGCTGTCTCCAGAGCCTCATAGTTCTTCAGGCAAGTGATTTTGGGATGCATCTACATCCCCTGACAAACAAACCGGCTGCACCTATCTTTACAACTCATTTTCATTCCTTCAAAAACACATTTTCTCAAATCAAAATGCTTTTTAACAATGGCAGACATCACAGAACAGCATCATTAGCAACAAACCAAGGACATTTGTGTTGCAACAACTTTTGTTGAAGGATTATTGTGTTGAAAATCCCTGGATTTTGGCACAGGCTGGAGAACTCAGCAGTTCCATTTTGCATGTCCTGCCATCGTTCAACAAGAGGACTTTGTTTCTAGACATTGCAGTAGGGCAGCCAGTTGGCTTCTCCCAATCTCCTTAGGTTTCCAGATGTCATAACAACATGAGAGAGAGTGACTTAGCCATCTTCCATTTGTTTACGCTGGAGCTGCTAGTCAGAGACCAAGCCACAACACTGCACAGCTTTTCAAAAAGGACTTAATAGGTCTCTCTGTAAACAGATCTAAATATTTGCTCCAGTGACATTTATCGCATCACACGTCTGGCGTGAGTGTTTAGCCCTTGTTTTGCTTGCATGTTTGGATTCTCTTATAAACATTAATGAAGTGCTGGAATACAAATGAATGATCCCCCCTTTTCTTCCCACCGTGGAGGGGAGGGGAATGGAAGGGCACAAAGTAATAATAGTTCAACCTTTAACCCATAATTGTTCAGTACATTTTGATGACAGCTCTTGTTCTCACGTGCTTTAAAAGACTTTATTCAAAATGTACATCCATGCAGAAATCATCACACCTTTCTTCAAAGGCAGCTGGAGTAGGAGGCAGCTCTTGACGGGGTGTCATTTGATGTTTGGCTGGCCATAACAAGTTGCCCTGCTGCTGTGTTGCCAGCATGCAGCATCGTGCCCCATCTACAAGGAATTTAATAGGGGATGTATTTAATGCATTCTGCCCTTGGCATCTGCTTTGGGCTACTGTCTGGCCAGAGTAATGTGCCTGAAACACCTCAAGGCTCATCTACATCTTGTTGGAGAATGAGGTCACTCCATAGGTATTTTGCAATTGCTTACAGTGTGAATATGACTGCAGACAGTATGCTTGCCTATAGCCTGTTCCATTCTCTCAGTGTCCTTATGCAGAATATAGGCCCTAGAAAGCAGGCAGCTTTCCAGTCTGTCTTTTGATCTCCTCGTTAAAGGAGTTGAGGGGGAGCATGGGAAAGGAAACAGCGACCAAATCTTACTTCCATAGTGGTTACCGGAGGGGCAACCTTTAGTTTATTTTCATATAGCTGTGGTATGAGGCCATAAACAAGATGTGTTAGGTACCTGTTTTCTAATTGTAAGAGGGGTAAATCTGTGAAGCATGTGAAGCCTTCATCTCTCAACCTGCTCCATACCGAGGAAATATTGAGTATCTCATTCCTTTGTGGGAGCAGTTACAGTACTACTCTTTCTCTCTGTGCAGTTCGAAATGTCATAGTATCTTTTAGACATAATGAATTGTCTTCATCTCCTGCCAGATTGGACAGTACTTTGCTCAGAACATTACTGAGCATCTTTAGTTTGCACGGGTGTACTTGCAGGAGTGGTGGTTTGGCATCTGTGGTAGACAGTAGGAAAAGAAATCCTATATTAACCAGGAAAATTTCTCTAGAAGTTTCCTCAACACATGCAAGTAAGCTCTCAGTTCTTTGTTAAGAGCAAAACTGCTGTATTTATGCTGTGGGACATAAAAGAAGTAATAAATGCTGGGAAGTAATCAGAAGTTCATTCTTTAGATGATCTTTAAGAAAAACATCGTGCTGTACAAAACATCTGCGGGCTGGTTGTCTACAAGAGTACTAAGTGCAAAGGATTTATTTCCCAAAAATCAGGTTTTAGGAGGTCAAGATTAATACCCAAGAGCAAAAAAAAAGAAAGAAGAAAAAAGAAAAGTATGTTTCCTCCATGTAATTGGGTATAAAATGGGTTAAAAGTGATACTGCCTTTGGATCAGCTTGTGTATGAAAGTATTCATTTTGCGTATCCTTGTGTACTATTAGAAAATGCCTGTCAACTCCATTAGTTATCAAATTGCTTATTTGTCATATACATTCCTTGACTAAATCCTTATCAGCTTTTCCTCTTGTAACAGTATTTGTTTATGTAAACCAGAACTTTCAATCCTAAGGAATCTAAAATGTCTCAGAAGAATTTTTTCATCTGTGCTTACAGGGACTTAGGCTAGTCATTGAGAGGATGCTCCTTGGGATGCTTTCCCAGTGGGTAGTTTGGGAGTAGGAAACTTGTCTGCAAAGGTGTTCCCTTGTCACCTCTGTCCATGTTGATAGTTAAAATAGAAGATAGTGATTTTTACAGTCCTCAGCAGCTGTGAAATACTCATTGGAAAAATGGAAAGTTGGACATATAGACAGAAGAAAGGATTTGATGACATTTTTGTCATCTTCTGCCTGATGTGCCAACACTATTGGGGACTTTCTTTTTTGCTGATTTATAGTCCAGTGCACTCCAGGGTCCCCATCGCTCAAGCATTTTGCCTTTTTCTCATTTTTGGAACACAGACATGGAAGTGTATTTGGAACTCACTGGAGCTTTAAAAACAAAACAAAACAAAAACCTAAGGCAAGCTGCCAGATCAGAATCTAATACACAACATATGTTTACAGGGTTATAGTCTTCTGCCATGCTGGCTTTAGCAGGACTCCAGTATGAAATGGAGTAAATGCCTTCCAAGACCTTTTATCATCCACTGTGCTTATCAAAACAATAAAAATACTGTTTTTATTTCAGCAAACGTGCTTTTCCTCTTGTCTGAAGCCTTTTGACTTCCCTACTGCATGTGGGATCAGTGGAAGAGTATGCCCTTGGTCTTGCTTATCTAGTTCTCTTTACAGGAGATCATCTGCTTTGGAGCTGGCTGGATTCCTCCACCAGTTAGTTTCACAAGCATCCCCAAACTGTCAGTAAGGAGAGAGATCTATCTGCCTTGTGCAGTTGTAATGTAAATCATGGCACTCTGTGAAGGCTGTGTGTAGAAGTTGTCCAAGTGTATGTCAGAGGAGTAAGGGTGGTATTTTAAGCTAGTTTGGGTAGCCTCAACTTGTCCAAATGCAGGTTGTGTCATCAGTAACAGTACACAAAGTCTAGGAAAATTCAACTTGAAGTATGTAAAAATGTTATGGCTGGAGCTGAAGTCTTTTCTTGGTAAGCTCTGAAAGATCAGCAGCCAAAGCAGCTATATGCCCACCACTACTTCTTCTCCTGCTCATTTATGTAGGATATGCCTCACATGATTCATTAAGCATGTTGGCCACATAGATTCCATGGGATCTACAAGCAGAACTCCAGGCTTACAAGGGCTGTGCTTGCATGCTGGATGGCTTAGCAGGAGGCAGGTCTTGTCTGGGGCCTCAAACACAATCACTGTGGTCCTTTGTGTGTATGCAAGATGGGCAAGATATTAGAGCTATCTATTTTTGGAAAATGCTTTCCATAGACAGAAACAATGCTCACATAATCATCTGTATTTTGAAGGGGAAAAAAAATCCTTCAAATATCTCAGATTCAAACTTTAAGTGTAGCTAGAAAAACCCAAGAGTCTCATCAGCAGAACAAAGGCCTCGTAGCTGACCCACATGGACATTCTTGTGCTGTTAGTTCACAACTACACAGCCAAGATAGAAAAGACTGAATTCTTAGCTTTTATCTTTTGGTGGAGTGTTGTTCCCTGCTGAATTAAAAGCAACAGAGAGGTGGAAGTCTTCTAGCAGCTGTGGATGAGAAAGTCATTGGGCTTTTCTTTAACAGAAGCTCTCTAACACTCACTCCACCAGGATACCTGAGTAGCCTAGGTTGTTTGAGGTAGGGTGACTTTAGCTTATAGTGAATGTACTCTGCTGATGTCAACAGAGTTACCGTGCTTTATGTCATAGGAGTTGTTCTTGCTCATAGGAGATTTAATATGTATTTTTTTCATTTGATTTCAGGTGGGTCAGATTACTCCATAACTTTTAGTAGCATCATATGTTGTGACCACTCACTCTTCCTGAACTAGTTTTGGTTGAAAATGGGAGGCAGGATGTAACATTTCACCTCAACATCTGATCAGGCAGGTCTCTCTTTGGTTATCTTAACTAAAAATTCATTTCAGAAATAAAAATCACATGTATGGAAGCCACATAGACAAAAATATAAATACAGATGTTGCATCTCTTGCAGCTTCAGGGCCTCGTTGTTGTAGCTTGGATGAATAGAAAGCTTTTTGTTTTTAAGAGAGATTGAATTGGTTGTAGTGGACTTTCAATGCCTCATCTCTGTCTTTCCTCCCCAAAATGTCTCCTTTCCATCACCAAGGAGATTAGCTAGTTGTGTGCTTGGTTAAATCTTTGAGTCAAAAATTTATTCTTCTGCTTGCCGTTCTTATTTGCCTTTGCTGGTTGGTTTCAGAGAAATTTCTGTATCTGTTCCCTGTTCTGTTTCAGCTGTGAGTAGTTTTATTTGCCTGGTAAGAGCAGAATAACATTTAAAAGATTCAGTCAGTGAAAGTCCATACTGGCAAATTCCTGGGACACTGTGACTACTAGGACAATGACGTTTCCCCGACATAGTCTGTTTCCTGTATTTCAACAGCAATCTAGCTCCTAATCACTTGTTCTGTGCAGAAAGCATTCACTGTATGCTTTGTTGCTGCCCAAATGCAGATGTAGGTTTCAGATTATGAGATTTCAGGTTCTTTGTATCAGCGTGGGTTTTAATGCTCTTGGTGACACAGCCAAATAGTGTTGTTATGATAAAATTCAAAATTCATCTCTGAAGCACCTCTCTGTAGTGTTGCCTCATGCATTCTCGACTAGCAACGTATTCCTTTGTCTAAGTGACTTCCAGTGTTGGAACTATTTTCTAGCATATTTAAGGTTTTTCTTTACTACTTCCAGATGTAGTTCCTTGTTTTACCATTCCTTGACTTTGTAAATATATTTTCTCTGGAGTTAGTGCTGATCAGTTATTTGGATAGAGCTGTCATGATGCACAAGTTCATGGTCTGTCTCTCTTAGAAAACATTTTTAAAGATTTCTTTTTTTACAACCGCAGACAAACAAACGGGTTTCTACAGATATTGAATTTCAGCTTTGTCCTGTTTGTTAACCAGCATTCCCACCCCTCCTGGGACAGTTCCTAGAGACACCTCGTGGCTGTCAGGAGCTCTACAGTGAGCATCACAGTCACATCAGATTGTTTTATACTGAGCCTTCACATGCAGAAATGTTTTTAGAAGAGTTATGAGAGAGACTGTCAACTTGCTGATTAGAAGCTAGAAATGTTTTAAGTTCTATTTTGATGGAAACAAATAAGCAAATATGTTCTAAAGTAGAGTTACTCCTCCACCACCACCCAAAACAATGCAAGCATATTGTTAGTCTGAGCGTAATTAGAACTGTCAAAGGAGGTTTTCTATTTAAAGCAAAAAAAATATGTATTTAATTTCCTAATTTCCTAAATTTCCATACCCTACTTTATCCTCCCACTCTGCCCATTCTATACAAGTGAAGCAGACAACTCAGACTGCATGAATGCAATTTGTTGGTGGGATTCTTAGCTTTCCAGTGAAAAGCCACACTAGTCAGTGGAAGCAAAAAACCAATCCCCATTCCTTTCAAACACACAAGCCAGGACTGAATTTGAGAGTAATCTTTACGCAAGAGAAATCCAGACTGACTTCTTTAGATTTCAGGTCATCCATTAAAGCAGATAATTTAAACAAGAGAGTCTTGGTGAGATAGCTCACCAGGCAATAAGTCTTTCAAATGTTAAGTGAGCGAGACTTCGTATCCACTATCTCCCTGACTTGGCAAAGTACACAGCTTTTCCTCTGTTTGATAGAAGCTCTTCCATGAAAGTGGTGCTTTCAGGAACAGAAGCCATCAGAGGAATAAAGTAGATAGTGGTTTTACTGGTTGTAAATGCTCTAGATTTGGCTTAGTAGAGGCTTTGTGCTTCTATTGGTCTTCTATCTGTAGATCTAATTATTCAAAATCCTATCATAATCAAATCACAACTGCAAGTATATATAAGTAGAGAGAACAAGTAGGGAAGTGGAAATAGTTATGAACTGTTTGTCATTTCTATTACTTCGCCTTCTCTTATTGAAAACGGAATCATGCAAAATGCTGGAAACCATCACAAAAGAGAACAAAATCCTTCAAGTTCTTTGCATAAGGCAGACAGATGATTTTCCTGGAGAAAAAGTCAAGAAATCCAGAGATTTCCTCAACATTCAGCAGTTCATTCCCACTCCCAGCTGAAGAGGGAAAGCACTAGCAAGGTTTAGAGGTATGGAAGGTATGAATTTAGAACATTTTCCTTGTAACAGTCAATCAAGTAGAAAACGCGCCTGTCCGTCCTTCTGATCACTAGAGCATGTTGATGGAGTAGGAGACAGAAGATGATCGCTTCAGGTTAGTAGTAGGACTTCGTATTTCTGTTGCCTTAATCAGAACTTAAGACCACATAGTTGATTAGAGCTAGGTATGTGTATCGAGTGTCATGCTTGAGCAGAGACCGTATCTGTATCTAAGGCTCGTGCAGAAGTCAGCCCATGCAGATTTCTTGCATTGGGATGGAGGTGCAGCTCGTACTCCTTTCTGTTCCATGAAAAGCATACAGTATGTAAGGTAAAGATCTTCCAAACATTAAACCTTAGGAAAAAAAAAAGTCACCATGTTTACTTCAACTTTCCCTTTCTGAATTGCTTTGACAGCCCTGTGCTTTTCTTACTCATTTTGGGGAATATCCAGTCTGCCATTGGAATTATTTGACTTGTACAGAAAGAAAGAAGGGCCTGTTTCCCTACGAATTCCATATATTGTGTTGCTGGAGCTTTTCATGTTCCATAAACAATGCTCTCTTTTTCTAACCCTCTCCCCCTCCTGTTACAGCCTGACTTTCTATAATTTTCTTGACATGGACAACTCAGCATTTTTCTGGAAAGCTATGACTGATTTTCTGCAGCTTTACAAACAGGAGCTTGCTAGTGACTTCAAGAGGATCAGGTAGTTTGATTCAAGTGAGGTAGCACAGAAACTTTGGAGCTTTAGACATATCTCAACAACGGATCAGGTTGTGAATGATTGTTTTCCCATAAAACATTCAGTCTCCCACTGGCAAGTCTCCTCTCCTAACTAAGGAGATATTTGGAAAACGTTGGTATTTTTAAATGTCTTCTTAATCCCTTCAGATCTCTATCCATATACAAGTTAGTAGCTTCATTTTTCCACGCACCACTTTTTTTTTTTTTTTTTTTTTTTTTAATAGTTCATAATTCAGTTATGATCCAAGTGAAATCCCAGGAGGTACTCAGAGTCGGAGGAGCTCTGGAGTTCAAGTTCATTTCAAGTATCCTATGAATCTTTTAATATTTCAGTGGTGTTTCACGGTCTGTCTTTCTTCAGTTACTTATGAAGTTGGATCCCAGGAGGAAAATCACAGCTTAGATAAGTAGCTGTGGTAGATATTGCAAAAGCAGTAGTGCTTCTGTTGCTCTGCAGTGGCTTGATCCTTCAATATTTTGTTTTCTTCCTTTATTCAGAAGGTGGATAATTTTTTTCTCACCAGCCTCACAAGGAAGACATGAATAAGCAGGATTTGGGATAGATGTCTGACTGGTCACACCCTCATCTGGCTGTGCTTACTGGTGCATTTTGCATAGCATTTCTGGAATGCTTGTGCAGTAATGAAAGGGTTATTGCAGCATTTGATTTCAACCTTATAAACGCTGTGAAAGAAGTGCCAGGCTCATGTAGTCAGAAAGCAGCAGCACTGATCGTGTGCCACGTCATAAAGAGGAGAAAAGATCCCTTATAATGTTTGTACTGAACATGAGTGTTGCTTTAAAGCGCAGTTGCTTTAAAGCTGCCTTGCAGCCCAGCTGCTTTGCGGTGGACCTGAAAGGTCTTGGGTTAATGTCATCTAATGCATCCTAATGGGTAGTCTAATTGTAACTGCCATTCCAGCTGTCCCTTGTGCGTTTAACTCATGTAAATGAAAAACACAGCTTTCCAATTCACTCTTCAGCTTGAAATATTATCTTCTCCTTAAGTATTGTGTTTTAATTGCAGAAGCAAGATATATACAGGAAGAGCGGGTGAAAACATGAAGATTTTGTATAAATAGCATAGCATCTTAGCTGTTTCTTTGCTTCTCCATTGACCTGTCTTCTCTCAGCTGACTGCTGACTAAACCAACATTGGATGTGGGCCCCAGCTGATCCAGAGGGAGGACAAGAGGGCAAGTAGAGATGTGCCATCACAATCCCAGCTCCCAGATGTTGTAAGACATCCAGTTAAACAGCAGCACTAAACATGCACTTGCCCACTTTATGTCAGTCTGGAGAGGCTCTCCTGATTTACACTGGCAGAGGAGATCAAAATCTGACTTAAAAATTAGGTGGCAGACCAAAAAAAAAAAAAAAATAGAATTCAGCAGACACTTGGAGGTGGGAAAGGCTGCCAAATGGGCATTCCTGCCCTTGCTTATGATTCTTCCCCACATACAACTGGCTGTGTGCGTCTCGGAGCAGCCAACATAGTGATCTATTCATAAAAGGCCAAATCCAGGAGCCGACCAGCAAGGCATAAGCACACTGGCTACACACAGGGAAGGTGGAGCGAGGGCTCAGGGGGGCTTCTTGGAGTTGTACAGTACAAAAATCTCCTTCTTACCAGTTAGCTGAAAAGCAGGCGGAGCAGCAGGAAAGAATGGCATAGAGGTTAGGGTTTTAACTTGAGAATTGGGATAGCAAGGAACAACTCTCTAGTCCATCAGAGGCAAGGTCAGATTTGACTTCTGGGTTATTTTCTTACTCTCAAAGGAGCATAGCTCACCCTGGGTTCAGTCCCTCTTCTGCATGCAGGCAGTGCTGTGCAGGGTACCAGCTCCCAGCTTCGTGCACCCTCACAGGGGCATGCTGACCAGCCCTGGGCAGGGCTTTGTGTGCTTCTAGAGAGAGGAGACATCAGAAGCACATGCTGAGCTTGGTAGGTCTTGAGTAGAGCTGTGGTTTTCTCAGAGCATTTTGGTTTGTGGTGTTTTGCTGCAAGCAAGTAAAGATTAATACCCTCCTGAAGTGGGCTCTTGGCACTCCTGTCACCTGACCAGTGCTCTCAGAATTGAAACAGGATTATTCTATTCAGTCATTCAGGGAGAGGCATCTGGGCTTGGAAAGCAAAACAAAATCTAACCCCTCTTGGCATTTCACAGTGTGCACCTGGACTGAACTTTCTGAGTCATTTAGCCTACCAAAAACCAGAAGATACTGATGCCTCCAAGAAGAAAATGACCTTAAAAGCTCCTGTCTGTGTTTGCGTGGAGCTGAAAGTAGCCATCAGACACATCACTGGGTGGTCTTTACATGGTGGTTGTTGTGGGACTGACTGAAAAAGGAGTGACCCAGTGGCCTGAGATGCTTCTTGGTTGCCCTCTTCTGCTGAGAGGAGAGACAGCATCCTATAGTCTCATGAGGGTAAGGCGGAATCTGGAGCAAGCTATTGAATTTGTGCGCCCCAGTC
The DNA here is from genome assembly GCA_035772895.1 of Perdix hodgsoniae. Taxonomy (NCBI): domain Eukaryota; kingdom Metazoa; phylum Chordata; class Aves; order Galliformes; family Phasianidae; genus Perdix; species Perdix hodgsoniae. The sequence continues at coordinate 18,321,550 of JAPSGF010000009.1, read as the reverse complement.
CATTTTGCAAACATGAAAGAAGTTAAAATGAGGATTTCAATAGTTTCAGGAGGTTTTGTATATACTCCTTTGGTTGAAATTGAATTAATGATGAAGACTAGCTGCTGGGTTTGCATGGATGCTTGAGCTGAGATAAAGAAATGGTTCCACCTCAATTAGGTGAGGATGGGATCACCATTCCCCTCAGCTTCCACGGTGCTCAGTGTCTGCATGGAGAACAGAAGGTGCTTGCCAACAGTGGCTTGTTTGTGCAGACAGATAGAGGCAGCTTATGCTGCGCAGGACTGAAGAGATGAAAGGGCAAACGTCATTTTTAGGTTAATTGAGTAAAAAGGAGTGGTGCTTTTATTTTCCTGTAATCTGCAGCTGCCTGTTTTTTTTTTTTTTTTGTGGCATAGGTTAGACACAAACTGAGGTGAGTTTGTGTGTGATCTGAACTGTCCTGCCCTTGTCCAGTCCTTAGATATCCCTAGTAGAGCATTCTGAGACAGCTGCAGCTTGAAAAAAAAATACTTGCTGGGAATTTCAGCCGTGTATTCCTGCTCTATTAATGATGTAAAAGAGAGAGCAAGTCTGATTTCTGTGACTTGAGAGCTGTGTTGAGGAGAACAGCTTTCACATTTGGAGCTCATTCGGGAAATGTTTAATTTCTCATGTTATTAGTGGTGTGTAATTGGTAACCAGTCACAGTGGGAATGCCTCTAATCTGATTAGGGAGCCATTCCTACAAAGGGACAGAAAGACCAGCCGTGGATGACATTTTTGTTCATGTGCTTGAACAGTGCTTCCACTCCTTATTTAGGCATGGGAGTTTTGCTCTTCTTGGGTCTCTTCTCTTTGGTAACTTCTTTGGCGAAAGGAATGGCAACACCTCAGATCAGTGACTCGACATGGAAAAGCAGCAGTCAGTGGTAATTAACAGTGAGACTGTGCAGTAACTGGACTTGTGATACGGGCAGTGTGTGGTTTTGCATCCATGCTGCTAGATTCTATTTAAAAGTACAGTCTGAACTCAAGTTTTGCATGTGATGTATTTAAGAAATACCCTACAAGGTATATGGTTGCTTCAAGTGTTCAGATTCTTTCAGTGTCCTGCATTCCAAACACCTATGGTACATCAGGCTTTGCCAGGTTTTAACTTTGGCTGATATGAAATTAAGACATCAGTCACCTGCAGAAGAAACAGAAATGAAGTAAATCTCTTCCAAGAGGGGCAGAATTTCAGTGGCCTGTTTTCTACTCATTGTTAGAAGATTAACTGCCAGTCATGTTCCTAGTTAGGCACTCTCAGAGCTTATTTGATCCTGGGCAACAGGTTTATTTGCCTAATTTATTATTGCTCTTAGACTTTTAAACTCAAATATAAATTAAAACCTTTGTTCTTTGCAATTTAAAAGCATATCCAGGATGGGGGGAGCCCAATATTTGGCTTGGCTTCATATTCTGAGATCTAACTCAAGAGCTTCTGGACATTAGAGGAATGGTTTGGAGGCTGGTGTTTATTATCTGAAATATTTTGATACTTTACGTTTCTGCATTGAGAAAAGAGGTCATTGCCAGCTGTTAAGGACTGAGGAAGAATAATTGTAAGCAGCCTTCCTTGGCAAGCCAGTTGTTGGGGGTAGTTGTTGGGGAAACAAGACAAGTTTAGAAGCTGTTTTGCTATCGCAGATAGTTTTTGCAGCTATTAGGGATAATACACCAATTTGGAAGGAAACATTTCCAAAGAGGTGGTGAGTGAACAAAACCCGGTGAGTTACAGCTAAAAGATCTGCTGATTATTCCCTGAGACAACTCAAAATGTTACCGCATCCAAGAAACTGTGAATCCTTCAACAAGCTTAATAAATGTATGGGAATGTGAATGGGCTGGTCCTCAGAATGACCTAAGATAGAGAGCTCCAGCAAAAACGGAGTTAGTGTGATGTATGCTGGGGGAAGAGAAGCATGAGTAAAAAGTTCAATGCAACATGAAAGGGCGATCTCATTTAAGTTTGATCTTGGTAGGAAAACCTTAGGGTTTTTGTTTGTTTGTTTGTTTTTTGTGCTCCCAACATTAAAACAAGGAGGACCTTACTTTGTATGGGATACTGTGTTGAATGGCGACATTGTGGATCTACTGGATCAAATGCTGGATTAAGACTTATCAGTGGTTGTTCACCCTCCTTGGAGCGTTGGGTGGTTTAGGGCAAGTAATTTCAAATCTCAAATGTTTGCTTACTGAAGAATGCTGATTTTTTTAACTGATGTTATTTATATCACCATTATGTGGGGAGATTGAAAGCAAAGAGATCCTAGCTTCAAATCACTTCCACCCAAGTGCCTCTACCAGATTTGCTAAGCTGATTCCATGCCTCTTCTCTCTTTGAAGCAAGTCAAAATATCCAGTCCTTCAAAAAAGAATGCATTTCGGATGTCAATAATTGGAATATATTATTCTTGGCCCACAGGGAATCTGACACAGCAGCTCTAGCTTAAATGTAGTGATCAGCCTGCAAAAGCCAACAAAATCCTACAGACCAAGTGATAACAACTGTTTCATTTTCATAAAGCTTCCAGTAATCTGAGGGATGAATGGGCTTCGTAGCTGAGAATTGTTCTTAAGGAGTTTACTGTGGTTTGTTTTTTAATAACGTTATTTATTACAGGGCTTTTTTTTTTTTTTTTTTTTTTTTTTTTTTTTTAAGAAAGTCTTTTCACAAGATTTGCCAAAGAACATAAAGGTTTGTCGTAATGTATCAGATCACTTATCCCTATAAGTTCAATGCCCCATATCAGCCACTGGTTACTTGGCTCATCTTGACAGATCTGCTTGTATAGTGTGGCTGAGTGCAAGAAGGTTGCAGGAGGGGAAAAGAAAAAATTAAAAGTCACCTGTTTGACGGAAATAATGCTGACTACACCCAACACAAGTTGTGCTACTCTTTCTGTTGATGCATGTGGTGTTAGTTAGGAACATTGAAATTCTTTGAGATCCATGAATATATTAAAAAAAAAAAAAAAAAAAAAAAAAGGCAATATAACTGGCCATAACTATCAAACCATACCCTTTCATCTTTCATTGTGGAGGGTTATAAGGCATCGAGTGGATGTAAAGCAAGGTTGCCCTAGAAAGACCAAGTGCAAATTTTGGACAGCCCAACTGAAATATAGTTTTACTTTTTAACCTTCCTATGTGTTCTAGTTTTCATAGCTATATATGTTATTTTAATTTGATACTTACTGGCAACGTGTTCTCTTGAATTTGTTACTATTAGATACTTGTTTTCCAGTACTGTTTGCTTCCATGTTTAGTATTTCAAGATGTACGTTACTTGTCCCTTTGGCTTTGCAGAACTGGATTATTTCTGTGCTCATTACTCAGATTTGGAAGGAGACTCAGACTTATTTATTTATTAAGAACCAATTTCTGTTCCAGGCTTCACTGGCTCATGTCAAAATTAAGGAAGACACAAAACAAGGAGGTCATAGAATCATGGAATATCCTTAGTTGGAAGCGACCCACGAGTATCACTGAGCCCAGCTCCTGGCGAGCCTCAGTTCATTAATCCTGTCTGATCTCAAGTTGTCTCATACTTGAGGTCAGCTACAGAGTATGATTTTATTCAGGAAACTTGCTGGCTTGTCTACACACCTAACCCAGTTCAGGACCCAGTTTTAGGACGTAAGAGAGTTGTTTGTTTGTTTTAGTGCTATCCTGGAAGTCCTAAGGCTAATTTTCTCTCATTAGCCCTCTATATCTTCCATTTTCCATTCAATAGAGATGCAGATATATGCTCGTGGTAGAAAGCTAACTTAAGAAATCTCAGATAACAGCAAAAAGACTGTGTCTGGGCCTGGGGTCTCTAGCACAAGAAAGACATGGAGCTGTTATAGCATGTCCAGGGGAAGCCACAAGGCAGCTCAGACGGCTGAAGCACCTCTCCTATGAAGACAGGCTAACATAGCCAGGCTTGTTCAGGCTTGGGAAGAGAAGGGTTCAGGGAGACCTCATTGCAGCCATCCAGTATATAAAATCTTATAAGCAGGAGGGAGACCGACATTTTACACTGTCTGATAAGTGATAGGGCAAGGGCTAATGGGATTTGGATTAGATATTAGAAGGAAACTTTTCACTCTGAGGCTCTGGGGCTCTGGCACTGCTGCCCAGGCAAGTGTAGGTGCCCCATCCCGGGAGATGCCCAAGGCAAGGTTGGAGGGGACCCTGGGCAATCTGTTGTGGTGGGGGCAGCCAACCCACAGCAGCGAGTTGAAATAGGGTAGGCTTTAAGTCCCTTCAACCCAACCATTATGTGATCTCTGTGCATCAGGGAAAATGGAAAGTATGAAGAAAAACAGGTAATGAATAATTTAAATAAAGGAAAAAAAAAAATAATCACAAATACAAAGAAGCAAAGAATAAGATAAACTTAGAAGCTAAGCTAATCCAAAAGCCTGTTCCCAGCCAGCATTCACACGAGCTGTCTAAAGCACCTCTTCAGTGTTCACTGTTCTTCCCCCATCAAGTCTGACTTCCAAACCTAAGGAAGCAGCAGCCATTCACTCTTCACTTCCTCGTGATGAGTCCTTCACCCCAGCTAAGGGTTTAAGTACACCTTCTTGCCAGTCAGGCTGTTCACATCTTCACTGAAAATGAAGAGCATTGGGCTTAATTGTTATTGTCATTATGCTTGCTGCGTTAACCATGAGAGACCTAAGAAGAAGATGTGTTGTGCTTGTTTTCTCTGAAGTTGACTTCATAGTATTTGACTTTCTGTTACAGGTGTGGTGTCTGTAGTTACAACCTGTTGGATAAAAAATAGAATAGATTGATGCTGGGTGATAGAGGCAAAAATGGTGTGTTAAAGGAAAGGTGCTTGAAATGTGAATGTTACAAGGCATAATCTGAATCACCTAAAGAGGATATTAGCTGTGACATCTGCGGAAAAAATTAATTTGAGACTGATGTCTTTTTTTGTCTTCTTTTTATTACTTTATAAATCCTTGTTCTAGAAAATGATATTTAATTTCAGTTGATTTTTCTTATCAGACACATTTCTGTACATGAAATCAGGATTTCTGGGGTGGTGTTTGTCCCTTTCCTATTCTAGCCAGCCCTGTGATCTGTAAGCAGGGCTCACCTCTACTTCAGCAGTCTCAAGCGCCTTTTGCTGGTGCTCACCAGGATACTGTTGGAATTTCATACCACTGTTATCTGTTGCCTATGGAAAATTAGTTGAAGTTACTTGCACAGCGCCCTTGTGTATAAGAGACACTTCCTTGCGAGTGGAGACAGGAAAATGGGGGAGGGGTTGGGAGGGAGCAAGGGTCCATCCCTGTGGTTTGCAAGTATGGATGCAGAGGAAAGCGATGAAGGAAGGAGGGAGGCACAGTTTATTGTGCTAAAGGAAAACAGAGAGGACATTCTGCTGGTGATTATTGACACAAGCTTCAGCAGTCACTCCGGGCTTCCTCTCCATTTGTGAGTGACGGGCAGAACAGGCCACTGCCTTGTTCAGCAAGACTGGCACAAGCAGGCCTAGTGCAGAGAGGTGGGTCCTCCCGGGGAGCTGCTGAGAGGACAGAAACACCAAATCCACAGGCTGACAGGATGTTGTGCAGAGAGAGACATTTTAGAAAGACTGCAGTTGTTAACTTAGGAGATGTCATCCCCAAGGAGGTATCTCCGAATTCTCCTCAAAGCCTTCCATTCTGGTGCTCTGTATGGGTTGACCACAGAGGACACATCCAGCCTGTCGCTATGTCTCTTCACTCTATCTCACCTCCATGGCCAGTGCCCCAGTGCTCAGGCTGCCTCCCCAGACGTGGCTTTCCAACCAGCCACATCATGGGGCTGAGTCAGTGGAGGGAACCTGAACCACAGCTCAGGATGTAGTGCATCCTTGGTGTGTGCTGTGCTCTGGAAATACAGCCAGAGAGTGCTGTTGTTCATTTAATGGTAATTGGGGTAGAGATTTGCAATTCTGTTCTCAGAAAAGCTACCGGAAGAACCCTGTATGCCCTGGCAATTTGTCTTTGCTATCATGAACAATAAACATTGTGTTATAGATTGAGGAGAGTGTATGAAATTTTTACATCAGTTGTCTTAAGGCAGAGAAATTAAAGCAGTACAGGAGTCAGCTTTTGCATTGCTGTAGGAATTTCCCGCAAATAAATGGCTTCTGCAGAGTGGTTGGAAGACCAGTCTGGGCTGCTTTGGCTCTGCTTGTGCATACAGGCATGTATCTAGACAGGATGAAGGCTTAAAATACATAGTAAGAGGGAGAATGAGGAATTAAGAAGTCAACATAGAAGAAAAAATATAGGAGAAAGCTCTTGCTGAGGCACTGACCAGTGTTTGGGACCGTACTAGATGGCTGGTGCTAAAAGGCAGTGATGGAGATGCAGTTAAATGAGATGGAGATCGGATGGAACTTGCAGGAAAGATTTTGCCATTGAGTTGTAATTTGTTGGCTGGGCAGGAAGTGTGAGCTGCTCAGATTTGAGGTTCTGTGGATGGCAGGATTCCTGTACTCAGAGTTCGCAGCCTGGAATCTGCCAATGAATCAGCAAGTCCAGTCCTTTATTTGTCACAGATCACTGTGAGTATCAATTCATTGCCTCAGTGGGGAAGCCTAAAGTGGTTGGGTGGCTGAGGCACAATTTCTGGAGAGATGGCTGTTTTGATTTTGAGGAGATGAGCGGAGCTCCTCAGACAAGAAAAGGAAGGGGAAGAGCAGTGGATGGCATAGAGAACTTCCTCAAAAGTGGAAAAATACAGGCAGCTGCCTTTCGAAGAGAACTGGTCCTTTGTTAGAGGTGAAGTCTGAGGCTGCTGTTTCTGTGAACTTCAGCTGTATGAATTTAGAAATACATTGCTCTGCCAAAGTCTGAGCTAATTGAGGGGATGCCCAACGTTTTTAGCTGACCTTGAGGGAACACAAGCTCTTTTCGAGCAGCAGAGTGCTATGGGATTTGAGATCTGGGGGTAACTGAGGTTTTGCTGTAACCAACTTAGAGCTGGTGAATGTGTTAGAATGTCACTCTAAAGCCACAGTCATAGAGAAAACTCAATTGTATCAAAGTTGTGGTAAGACAGTCAGGGAAGGTCAGTGGAAAACAAGGCAAACACTGTGTACAGGAAAAAACATGTTTTCTTAATGTATGAAGCCAAGACCAGGGTGTTTGTTTACAGAGAGAGCCATTTGCAAACAGAACAAGATTGCCAATGGTATGAGAAGCTTTTTTGATGCATAGCAGGTGCTCCTTAGACCTGAGCAAAGAAAACCAACTGGGAGGACATTTTTTTTTCTTCTCAATGTTGTGAACTAACAGAAGATAAACACTTCTGTAGGTTAGTTGAAAGTAGCAGGAAAACAGCGATCACTATGCTGGGATAAGCAAAATGTTTGAGCCACATGGTGCAGGGTACTTACCTGGGGCATCCAGGAGTCATGCAGAGGGAACATCCGTGAAGGGAGTTGTGTAATGGACATGGGGATGACCTCAAACTGAAAAAAAAAAAACCAACAACAAGGATTATTAGTGACTTCTCTGTCGGGTGAGTTTCAGGGTCGTAACATTTCCAGTGTGCTGTATCCTGCCCACCAAACAAATTTTGGCTAGTTGAGGGTGCTTCTTGCTGCATTGCTTGCATTGATTTCTAAGTAACTGTCCTACTAGGAGCTAGGAGATGGAAGATGCAGTGAAATTAAAATTTTTGGAGGGTTTTAGGTTAGAAATGGTGCCATTGGAAAGCAGTGTTTCAACCTAAATAGAATGCTTAGATTAGTCAGGATAATATTACTATTCCACGGACAACAATTCCTAATGAAACATGCCAGTCTGCTGGAACTAGTAGATTCTGAAGTAGTTTAGTTTCAGGGCTGTGAATAGGAAAAATAAATTAAATGTGATTTGGATATATATGTTTTTCCTGCTTGCTTACACTAGGTGAGAATTTGGCTCAGACAGCAGGTCACCGTCTGGTCTTATTGGGGGATTTAGGCCTGAATGCTTCAGAGTACTGGACATATTTGAATTGGGGCCACTTGCTGCCTCAGCCTTGAATTCAGTAGTGCTTTGCAGCTGCAGATAAGGATGAGGTCATGCGCCAGATTGTGGTCTCCACAATACATCATTACCAGGATAATCACATCTGCAAGAAGGACTGTTAGCGTCATGCATTATTGAATGAGATCAGTACTTGTATTTCTGAAATAAGTCCAAGACTGTGTAATTTGCCTGCTTATTAGTTTCCAGGGTGAAGCTGCCAAGAGACCATTACCAGGAGTTATGTGAATCGACAGGAAAGGCTCAGAGGACAGCTCGAACCCTATGATGGACAAGCAGAGATTTTGCAGGCAATGGGCTATCAGGCTGGGTTATGTGTTTATGTTAAATCACAGTCATCAGGCATCTCGTTTCTCATATATTTACTGCATATTTTTCTTTCCTTGATTCCTTGATTTCCAAAGGCAGCTCTCTCTGATAGCAACATGAAGGATCACATCCAACTGGTTTAACTGAATGCTGTTCATTTAAGACAAACAGGGTTGGTACTGAGAGAATTTCATAGTTTAAAATTTCTGCTAACTGCTCACTTTATCACTCTGATAGGTGGATGCAGGCTTCTCTGTCTACGTTCATCCTAAATAGATGTTGTGTGGATCCCACTGTGAGTTTGAGACAACGTGTGTTAAGTTTCAGCATAATACACCCAGCTATAAGCTCACAGTCAGTATTTATGTTGAAGCTGGCTTATTTTTAACTAATTTGGAGCATAAAAGAAGTACAAGTCCACATCAGCTAAATCCATCTAGACATGTACTAAGACAGCTGTATTTTGTGGATTGTGACAGTGCAGTCTGAAAAAACAGGGCTTGGGATTTACTTTTTGTGCCAGGCATGCAAAGGACAACAGACCAGAACTAGGAGGCTGGAAATGGATACCCAGGCCTAGGCAGTTGAAGCCAAGTGCACTAGAAATGGCTGGTTGTTCTAGATGTTTCCGTTGTAATTATCGACTGGAATCCTCCTTGGAAATGTCCTGAATTCTTTTCAGTCTGATTCCCAGCACTTCTTTTAGATCATGTCTTCTAAGGCATCCTAATAGGAGCACTTCAGAATGGCTAGACTCTTTTCAGGAATGTAGTCCTAAACCCATCTTGTGGTCCAAAATGAGTGGTTGGAGTTGCACAAATTCATAGGTTTTATAATCCATAAAGAGATCTCTGTTTTTGCCTTCTGCATAAATGGTGACTCTACTCAGGAAGTAAGCCTGTAGTTTCTCTGGAAGATAGAGCAGAGTGTTAGGAAAAGCTGACATCCTGATTTGAAAAACTTAACTTGGAAGTAGGATACGCCCTGATCCCAGAGACAGCAGTGATGGCTTTGATCTCCCTTACTTCCTCATCCTGGCGTGCTGCCATTGTGACAGTTGGTGTCTCAGAGGGTAGGTTTTTGGGTGCTCTTTTGTGGTCTGTGGGAAGGATGGCATATGGAACAAATGTTCTCTGTTCAGTTCCTCCCCTGGGCTTCAGTGCAGGCTCAGCACACCAGCGGATCTAGACACAGGAATGTAGTATTTCTAAATTTTGAGATCTGAAAAACTATTGAAGTCACTTTCCCAGTATAATATATGAGAGTTCTTGAAGCAAAATTTTATTCTTGTCTCTACCACTTACTCAGAGTTTCAGAGATGCAATCAACCCAGCAGTCATCCCCTCACCAGAAATAAAAATATCTACGCTGGAGTTTTATTTCCTTCTTCTGGAGACCTGGGATAAGCAGCAGATGATTTGATGCTGCTGACATCTGGCAGCATCATTCCTGTTTACTGTAAACACAAGTCATCACCCATGGAGTATTTTATTGCTTGTGGTTTCCATCTTCTTGTATGCAGCAATTATGCACATGGTGCAGTCTTTCCATCTCAATAAAAATGTTTCATTCTCAGCAAGGAGCGTAAGAATAAACCCAGCAATTCTTATGGGCTACTGTGCTGAGTTAGATGTGATGGGGAGGGCAGGCTGGCTTCTCTAGGGTCACTGGGTGGGATCCAGGGACTCGGGGCAGCAAGGAAAGGCTGGTGGTTGAGTGTAAGCTGGGTTTGCATTGTCAGAGTTGTGCAGCAGAATGCTTTGAGAGAGCTGCTGGAGACTTCCTTTTGTGTTCATTGCTCTTTCTGTCTTTATAATTTCTTTTTCTGGTTATCCAGGAGTTTAGAGATGTTTTCAGTGAGGGATACATGAGAGAATCTTTAAAACGGACTGCAGCCAGGGGAACATCATAAATATGAGTGGAAAAACACTGTTTTAAGTAAGTACGAAAGCCTGGAGGAAGTCACTCAGACCTAAATCTGCAAGTTGATTTAAGCCTCTTATTTCTTCTTAGATGTTCCTCCTTCTCTTTGGAGTCAGGCATCTAAAGGTCTTTATGATCAGTGTGATCAGGCACTCACTTCTCTATCCTTCCCATTCCTTGAAGGGAAGGTGAGTACGTTTGCCTCCCTTGGCAGAGCATGAGGGCGTCTGCCTGGAGCTCCAGACACTGGGGCTAGTCTTAGCCCTTCTGCAGGGTGACTCATTCCACCAGAGGTAGGTGGCTGAGATACGGGGATGAACCACTCCCCAGGGCTGCCAACGTCTCACTGTCAGCTCTTAATGGAGCCCAGCCAACAAGCGTAGGCTAGGCGCCTAAGTTTTAGACAGCTGATGGTATGGGAGGCAAATTTCACCCCCAGGAAGTTTGAGTGGAATTTGTCTGAAAATGACAGTTGTGCAAGCAGTAATAAACAGTACGTAGTCCCACGTCTGGAATCTCCTTATAAACAGGGGCATGCAAATCAATTAGATAAAAATCTGAACATTTTTTAATCACCTGCCCAAACTTGAACAGAGTCTTCTCTTGGATTTGATGAAAATCTGTTGTACTCTCCAAAATACAGATCTCTCTTGTTCTCCCTCACAAGAAACCTTGCACTTGGTTCACAGAGGGATGAGGGCAGAGGAGCCTTGAGCTGCTGTCAGAACATGGGTCTCTGGACAGATGCTGGGAACCTGCTGGGAAGAGCCCAAAGATCACACTGTGGCTAGATTCCTGGCTCAGTGCTGCTGCTTGGAGTGCTCCAGATAAGCTGACTAAGTTATAGATAAGCACCCCAACTCCTAGTGCTTATCCAAACCAAACCTTTCAACGTTTATCCACCTTGACTGCACATGATTTTGCCCATAGCAATGGAGATTACACCCACTTTTTTTCTCCACTTCCAGCAGAGGAGTGAAAACCTGATGACAAGTAAAACACCTTAGGCTTTTAGGATCCCACACCTTTCTTCTTTCTTTTTCAGAAACCAGCCTGGTTCTGTATCTGTTTCTCATAGTAATCACTACCTGAGAAACTGCAAATTCAGGTGGAGGTGCTAGGCAAGTCGTTGTGAAAGCAAGCACTTTCTAACTTCGCTGAAATGGGTGGGTAAAGTAGTGCATGTGGTTCTCACTTTCATCAGCATCCATCAGCAGTTGCTCTTGAGGACAGGCCTATGGGCTCATAGTGCATGTCTGGTACTCATTGGCTTTATTGGCTGTCTAAAGGGGGGATAATTTCTTTATTAATTGTTATTTTTCTTCTTCGCTCTTATCTTGGAATGTTTTGTTGCCCTTGTTTCTCACTCCCCCTCCCCTTCCCTTTAGTCTCTGGAGATAAGCAAATAGAAATTAGCACAGGTCACCCATTGCTCTATTTGATGTCATAAACATGCTCATATACCTTGTGGCTGTGTCATGCTCATGCACCAAGTGTAAACCATCTGTTTTACTTAGGATCAATAGGAAGTTTTTCCTGAGTAACTGACAAAAGACATTCTTTTCTGTGAGATTTCAAAGTGTTGTGGGGTGTAGGCCACTTTTTGTGACCACCGGCCATTATCACCCAACATATTACCTGTTCTTGCAGAGACTAAGGGTTTCTTCTTTCTTCCTGTAGCACATTGTATTTTTATGTGGCTTTTGGTTTTCCAAATTGAAGATTTTAAGTTGTTATAGATTATGTGGAAGTGTTTTGTGGCTTGTGGTGTATAGAGTTATGTGGAGTCAAGCTTGGTAGACCTTTCTGAATAAATGTTGTTGTACATTGACTGAGAGGAGCTGCGTGTGATGAACCAAGAGATTTCTGTGTTCAAGTCTGGGGGTTCTTTGGCTTCTCCATTCATTTGGGTATATACTAGTAAATGTTACTGCACTTTCTTTTAAAAACTGCCTTAATCTATATATTTATGTGGAATTCAAACTGTCCAGAGGTGCTAACTCACCAGGCAGCCTTAGACATTTGGGCTCTCTTATTCATTATTCATAGATCAAGCAACTCATTGGCAACAGTATAAGAAGCTTCAGTTCTTACCTGGAAGGTCACCTCTGAAAAGGGGCCTTTCTTTTTCCACGTATCTCTCCCCTCAGACTTTCAGTTAAGGAGGATTGATCCAAGAATGCATTTCTTTTTTTGCAGAGAAAACTGAAATAAAAATAGTTATGTACATAGAAGAAGATTTATTTATTAGTCAGTTAAAAATATCTGTTCATATTGCATGTGTGGGTTGTGTTATATACTTGTGTACTGTACAGTAAGTCTCAAAAAGCTTCCACTCTGCATCCTGTTTTTCCTTACAATACATCTCCTGGTTTCAGTCTCTGAACTGGACAATTCTGATGCAAATGTTTTCTTTTAATTCCACAAAGTGTTAATTTTTTGTCAAAAGCCCACCTTTCATCAAACATATTTTGACTAAAAACATTTTTGCTATTCCTCTGTCAAGACTCCAGGCACAGTTGCTAATTGGTATAAATTGAGGCAAGGCTGTGTATGTACAGCAGCTTATTTCCAGGAATCCTTTGAATGGGCATCACATGGAAAAAAGCTTTGACCATGAGTGATGTGACCTGCATTTGACCATGGTACCTAGAACCAGTGTGTCCATATCCTATGTGTTATCCAAGTTTGGTTTTATTTATTTTTAAAATATTGGAACAGCTTTGTGAGTAAGTGAAAACTGTCACTGACAGAATGTGCTGAAATACAGATGAATATTAGAATACTGGACATATACCTTAAAAATAAATTGAAGTGCAGTTCAGTGCTTTCTTTTGCTTTTTGTTAGAATCAAGACCAGACACACTGAGATGGGTTGAAGAGGGAAGGTACAAAGAATGATGTATAAAGTGACAGTATAAAAAAAGTGTCACAGACAGCTTGAATGTGGTTCTGGTTCCTTGAATTAATGGGAATGTAACTGGCTCTCCCCCTTGTTGTGGGCTGGGGGAGTGCTCAGGAGCTCTGTGATCCTACTCCCTAAGCAGGGCTAATAAAGTGAACATTTTTACTTTCTAATATCCAGCTGGAATTTACCTCATGCTGTTTACACCCATGGGCTTTTGTTATTTTTTCCAGGCACCTCTGAAAAGAGCTCAATTCCATCTTCTCTAGAACCCCTTTGTAGGTGATGTTAACTCTCTTCCTTTGTCATTGCTTCTGAGTAGTCAGTCTAGAAATATTAAAACCTCATTGAGGTACCTTATACTGTTTTCTTCATTTGCTTAAAAAAAAGCCAACTACAACAAAAAAGCACAACTTATTAAAACATAGCAGCAGATCTATGTCATTTCCAGGAGAACAGAGTTAGGCCAATAGTGAATCTTTTCCTCTGTATTTTTTAATACACTTTCCAAACCAGAAAGAGCTTAAATGCTCCCTAATACTCATCCTAACCAAACAGAAGTTCTGGCCTCTTTAAGTTGCAACCTCTAAGGGCAATATTTGCAAAACAAAACTGTCTGACCAAGGGTGGCAGTGGTAAATGTTAGTGGTTTCTTGACCTTGTCCAGGTCTCTCTTAGACAGTTTTGATTTCAGGAAACTTGCTTGAGCTCCTGTCGTAAGAGTGATGGCACATTCAAGCATTTGGGAGTCAACAGAATGGCCCTCCTTCAAGGGACGAACAGAAAGCAAACACTGAACAGTTCCTCAGCTGATGTATGTGTCTACCAGCCCCAAGGGAACAAGCTGCAAATTTGCACTAATATTCTCTGTTGTCTTTTCATGGAGCAAGAGCAACAGTTTCCTAGTCGTAAGTGAATTGAGGATTGGTTAGGTACTCAGAAAACCTAAAAATGGCCCCTGCAAGCACAGCTGGATGGTGGTCAGAAGAATCTATTTTTACTTGGCTTACATTTGCACAGAGGCATCCATGCACAACCTTCTGTTGTTCCTGCAGTCTTTCAAGCATATGGTAAATAGAGTTTCAATGAGTTGGAACCTATTGCTTCAGGAAATGTTCTTACAGATTGTTTTTCTGCTGCAGTCCACGGACGGGTTTTCATGCCACCTTCAACATATGCTGTGAAATGCAAGTGGTCACCAGAAGGGAGTGGCCAAAAGGTTTAGTTGGTGTGAAACCCATCAGGCGTGCAGAGGAAGTGGTAAAAGCATCACAAAAATATATTGTAGTGTAGAAAAGCAAGGACTGTAATTTAGAATGCAGAGAAACCATGTTGCTCTAAGTAGATTAGCTTACATCTTGTGGTATATAAAGAAATAAAAATTACTTAGATTGCACTTAGTTGTGTTTTTCTAGCTAAATAGATTGACTTAAATCTTCTGGCAAGGAGGAAAAAGCTGTCTGCCTGAAAGACTTCATATTTTTTTAATCCCACTTGCCAGGCTGTTTTCTTTTTTTTTTCTTTTTTTTTTTTTTTTCCCCAGTATCTGTGTTCTTTAATGATAATCTTTAGCTATAGCTATCATTGAGACCCATTCTTCTTTTGTCTAGCTCTTTTCCTTAGATGCTTACGAATAGAAGTTGCCTGTAAACATCTACAGGCAAAACATTTTTCTTTACTGATAACCATTCATTCTTTACAACTGTTTTCCATCTCTCTTGAACCTTAGCCGCACAGGAACCTTTCTATTATGCAGAGCATCTCTTGACCATGAGATGCTTTTTCTTCCACATCAAGTGTTCTCATCTATTTTTCCTGGAAAAACTTTGTATCTATTTTGAGAATCTCTTTTGCACAGCGCACCCTTCCTCATGTCAAGGTCTCATCCAGTTTTCTTCCCATAATAATAGAATTTGATGAATGTGGCAGAGATCCAAGGATTCCAACATGTTTTCCATTTATACCAGCTGACAGATCTCATTGGGCGAGTTGAAAATGTGAGAAATTGAGCTGAATGCCCAGCACTGCAAACTGTCAAAGGCAGGACTAACATGAAGGCTGAATGGAAAAGAAGGATAGATTTGTTGCATATGAGAGACATGCAGAGACCTTGAATGGAAATAGTGTCTTATTACTTCATGGAATACCTGAAGTAAGAGGTCATGGTATCAAACTTTGATTTTAAATTTGGTGGTACGGGGGGGAGATCCCTCTGTTTGGCTAGACCAGATTTTGTCATCATGCATGGCATCATGCTAGTGGTCTGGGTTTGGAAGAAGGACTGTGGAATGGACTGTCGGAGGAATCAAGGTTTGTTTCAGGTCATAGACTGGTAACTGAGCACTACAGAAATCCTGGCCTTTTCCTCTGGAGCATCTGATGATCCTCACTATCTGTGTCAAGATTCTGGATGTAGTGGCACCGCTATTGTGGTATTATCTGTTGATTCCTTTGCTTCTTTGGGTTAAAACAAACAAACAAAATGGTTCTCCCCTTCAAACGTGTATAGACTCAGAAAAGGTTACCTTCTGGTGAACTGTTCTTTGTAGCTTGCTGAAATGGCATCTTCTGGGAACCAGCTTCTTATAGACAAGGCGTGCCTGGATGTTAATCTTTGTTGAACACAGTGAGGTGGGTAGAGACTGGCCAAATTCATGAGACTTGGGAGACTTGGGAGAGTGAGACCTTGTGCCAGAAGTGAAACGTGGGCAGAGTAAGCCTGGAGCGGCAATGTACCTCTGTGAGGATGAAATAATTAAACAGAAGAAAATACCTATCTTGAAAGCCTGCTACAGTCAAATAGAAAGCAGATGGAAGGCATTTAGAAGAAATTCAGGCTGAATCACATTCAGGCAGATAAAAGACTTTGCTTGAGAATATATCTTCCACTTAATACAGAGAGGAAGTCCTACAACTGGGGGGCTTCAAGTGATGACATATGGTTCAAGTATCATGGTCCTCTTCTGAGAAAACAGCACAAAGGCTTGTCACCACCCTGGGGAAACAGTCAGAAGGCTGTGACAGGGCTGAATCTATTGCTTTGAAATGGAAAGCAGAGCCAAGGGCACTGATGACAGCAGATGAACAAAGATGACTTCTTTAAGGAAAACATTTACAGGACTTGAACCCCTCACGCATAAGGAGTTTGCCCTTATTAGTGTAGATATGCGGAAAGTCTTTCCACATATTGGCATTGAGCTGTCATCTCTGAGCTTCACGAAGGAAAAATTGGCAATGTTATGTCTTCAGATTCCTGTTTCGTGGTGTGAAACTGCCTCCTTCATAAACACGCACAGCAAAATAAACCACATCTATGAGGAACTCTTTTTTTTTTTATGGACTGCTTTTGTGAGGCTGTAAAAAGTATGTGTCCTCTTGTTACAGTTGAAAATGAACTCCTCTGGGTACATGAACCACTTTTGGGTTCACTGCAATTACCAGCGAGTTGCTGTTAAAATAGCAAAGTTTGTGACAGTTGCAAGATGCTTATGGATAACCACTTTGGGATTTGGAAAAGACACCTGTCACTGTTGAAATTTGAGCCAAACAGTGACAATCAGCTCAGAATTGCAGTGTTTGAATCAGCTTGTGAAGGTAAAATGAGCACCAAAACTGCCTGCGTGCGAGGCTCTTCCTGCGTTATTCCTGGCTCTGATTACTAAGGAACAAATGTTAAGTACACACAAGGCAGTTGAGGGTGTGTGTTAGTCACCCACAGAATAAACGGGGAAATTAATTAAAATAAAATGATTCATTATAAATTATTCTCCCAACTACATTCATAATTATGTGAGAAATATTCCACATGCTATTAGAAAAGCATTCCCTCCACCCATAGCGATTCTGGCACCTCTAGAAACAGCAAGTGCTGAAACTCCCACATGAGGGATGTTTCCTGTGAGCTGCACTGCCATATTGTACCTATATTTTTGGGTGAGTATTTGAATATTTTCCTGCCTTTGGAAAAAGAGCCTGAAGCCTACACTTTTCCAAATGTAGCTGTCATTAGGTGGAATCCCACGTTTCTGTGCTGGAGCTGACCCCTGGTAGTTAGTTAATAGAAACAAATGTAGGGTAATTCCTCAAAAAGGTGAGCCATGAGGAGAGGCAGTCACTCTGGATGGGCTCTGGAGGACCACAATCAGGTGCTGGCACCCCTACTTAACTCCTGGAATCAGAGTCCCCACATTGATGTCACCTCTGGCTTTTTTGAAGGACAGTGATTTCTTCCTTCCCCAGTGGGCTTTCAGTGATGCAGCATCGTGCATCACATCCAATCCTTTTGCATGCTCCTTGTGAACAAAACAAAATATGCCTCCTTCCTCCCCCAGAAAATGATGCAGCCTGTTAAGTGTCAGGATCTCCGAAGGTGCTCCGAGTGAGTGTGTGTGTCTGTGTTACACATGTGTTTAATTCACATATTTTTCTACTGGAAGGGATGTGAAAGTGTGAGTTGAGAATTTGAAACAGAACAGTTTGGGGTTATAAAAATTTAGCTTGGCTCAGAAAGGCCGTGTGTAAGCAGAGACTTAATTGACTTCTGCTGCCTCCGATGGGTCCCTGCCAGTCATTCAGGCAAGATCGACAGGCTGTCACGTAACCTGTGCAGTGAGGGCATTAGATCCAAGGGGATCCTGAAGTGCCAGCCTGCAGATCTGTACCCTCTCCTGGGGCAGTCTTTGTGAGAAAGATGTTCACCTGCTCTGCCTTTGTGATTTTGTTGACACTGTTCAATTTGCCAGTGTTACATGGCCTTGCTCCCTCTTCCTTTTGCTATTGTGCCTTGTAATCTCTTCACAAACTGCTAGATAAACGCTGTAGCAGTGTTAGAAGATCCTGAAGAGCAAACCTCCCGAGTGCTCCAGAAGGAGAGGCTCACAGTGCTTCTGGAGGTGCAAAACAGTGGTTGCAAACTCTAGGTTTCAGCAACAAAAAGGAACGCAATGGAGAAACCTGATGAGTAATCCCTGCTGAATTCATATAGCAAGTTTTATAACACTCCAACACTGTTTAACAGTACCTTTCCACAATCCTTTTCTGCTTAAGGTGGTCTTCATTTCTTAAAGTTCTTCAGATCTGGTCCTGCTCTAGTGCTGCAGAACTCCATGTGAAAAATGAATGATATCTGTGCAAAGAAGGGAACAGAGTGAAAGTTCCAAGGTGAAATTTTATACTTAATATTGCAAATGGCAAAAACTGGTACCACCTATGGCTGCTGGGAATACAGATAACCAAAAAAAGGCTCATTTACTTACCGTGGAAGACAGTGTATAATTTTTACTTGCTCTAAAATTTTGCAGTTTAGACCGAGAAATTCTTTTGTCTTTCAGTTTATCTTTTTAGTTAAGAAAAAGTCAGGGGGTCTTCTACTTGCTTTTCTTTTAAAATTACTGGATTGTGAAGATGAAAACCTGACCCATATTTAGGAAATCTATTTTGCACTACTGATTTTAATTATCACAGTAACATTTTTGCGGTGCAAGAGTTTTTGGAGAACGTGACCCTTATCATTGAAATATTTAAGTGATAAGACATTGACTGTCTCCTTGATTCATTGATGTTTGTATCAGATGTAATTTAATGATCACAGGATTGTTAGATGCCTAAGATAAGTGGGATATGACCTTTTTTTAAAGCTGGTAGAAGAGTTTGTTACTCAACTCTTGTGAAATTAATGAGAAAAACGTGGACTTTGCAAAGCACAAATACCAAGCACAAACATCAGTTTCCTTGCACTTTACTTTGACATTTAGTGGGAGGGATACAACCTTGATTTAGTTCAACTTGAAGGGTGCTTATGTTCCACAGACGCTTTCTGATCCAAAATTAGACAAAAAAAAAAAAGCCAAAACAACTGTAGGAAAAAGATTTGCTTGGTCAAGAAATGAGGAGATGTTCATTTCTCATTTCACTAGTTAATGAGGATTTTTGGATTCATTGCAGCAGGGAAATCCTCTCCTGCAGTCATGAATCTCAGGGTCCCATGGACCACTCAGCAAACCTGAGTCCATTTGGATGCATGAATGCTGGAATGAGCTTGACCTGCAGTTCACCTGGAATGAGTTACATCTCTGAGCTGGAAACTGTGCAAGATGTGTTGGTTTCTTATGGTGAGGTATGACCCTAATCTCAGCAGGACTGCTTAGGGACTGAAGATATGAGTGTTTCCTCCAAACCACCTCCCTGTTCTTCCTGAAGCTCATCCATTACTGTTGAGATATAATGATTCATAATGCAGTAAATTAGTGATTTTGGTGATGAACAGAGTGAGTTTGATGTAAGTTGGTGCAATTACAATTGGTATAATTCAATTTGATTGACTTCACTGAATTTAGACAGTTAACCTCCTTTGGAGGTTACAGTGGTAAATCAGAGAAATTGATGATGCAGTTGTGGAAGCTGAGAGTGGGTGAATGTGACTTGCCCATGGTAGAAGTCAGTAAGTATGCATTTACTCTGCATCCCTTCTGGTCCTGATGTATAGTGTTTGTATGAGTATCTACATCATTTGTGAATGGAACTGAAGCCTGTAAGCGTCTTGTAATAGAGACCCAGCAAATGGTAAATGCAACTATGTTTAAAGTGATACACATCACTGAGATAAATGGAGCTGCAGGTAGCAAACATGCAGTGTAAGAAAGGCAGAGCCACAGCTGTGTGGGAGCCAGCATAAGAAATGTGGGCTAAAAGCAACAGTCATCAGGAAATGAAACTGGAAATTGTTGTTGAAACAGCCCAGGGCAAAGCTGCAGGGCAAAAATGGCTGCTGACCTCCTAGGGTAAATTGTAAGAGCTGGAATAAGTAAGCAGAAGAAAATACAGGTCTGAAACTTGTATTTGCTCTGCCACATAATTCAAGAACAAGGGGGCATTTGATAAAGATAGAAAAGTGATGAAAGAAATGTCAGTGGAAGAAAATATGTCTACACAGGGCATGTAATTAAAAAAGAGAATTTGTTGCTTCAAGATGCCTTTGAGCTCAGGAACTTAACAGAAATAATAACATATATATATATATATATAAAAAGACAACACCAAAAAACCATAAAACCCCCCAATCTTTGATGTTTCCATGGATAACAAGAATATGCAGTTTTGTCAACAGCTCTGTTTCATTGCGGTGTTAATATGCTTTTCCTATGAGACTGATACTCCATATTATTAGCTTTTTCTCTGGAAGCACTGGCATCACTGAGAGGCACAGAATGGGACCAGGCTGACAACTGATTTGAAGCAGTATCCCTGGGTGATGCTTTTAAGGTGTCTGGCTCTTGGTCTATCCACATAATAGTGTTACTCCTGGGGTCCACTGGACCACAGACAAACATTATTTCTTTTGGAAGCGGTTGTCTGGGATAATGAGGTGATAGACATTCTCCTTGAGGAGTGCTTAAAAGATGTTAATCTCACCTAGTGAGAAGGGACTGCAAAACCGTTGCACATAGCACATAACTAAGTAGCTCTTTGCTACAGAATATTGTGGAGGCCAAGAGTACAGACGGATTTGAGGGGAGCAGATGCATTCATGGAAGGTAAGTCCATGAGTAGTTGCTCGTCCTGGTACAACCTTCCATCCAATCCTTGAAGTGATGATTCATGGGCATTGGTGGGGCATTCACTCAGCGTGGAAGGCAGAATAGTTAATTAGGTGGATGCAGACTTGGATTCTTCTTTTGTTTTTCTCTCTCTAAAGAGGACTTAGACATTCCTGAAGGGCAGATAACTATATTGGCAAGGGGTTTAGAAATCAGAGGATAGTCTAAAAACCCTGGGAAGCTAAACGGGAATAGGGCAGACGTTAAGCTCAAAGAGTACTTAAGCATATGAAACAAGTTGCTGAGGAATAGCAAGTTGGGTAAAGATGTTATATTAAGAGTTTAAGGTGATACTTCTAGGCAATACTTTCTAAATTCAAGGGACACCTCCAGCTCTCCTTTCAGGAGGTGCTTGGGAAAAGAGCAGCCTTGTGGAATAGAGTGGGATTAAGAAGATTGCTGGGAAATGGCAGGCAGATCATGCTGGATGCCCTTTCCCTTTTCCTAAAATTTCTACCATCCTCATGAGAGGAAGAGAAAATAAACCAAGGAATGGTAATGCTCAGGGTTACATAATCAGGGTCGGAGGCTGCCGACCTTGCCGCTAATGGTTCATGGGCAGCCACAGGCGTCCGCTGCTGCCCCATGTTATTGTTACACATTATCTAGCAGTTGCCAAATAACTCTGTCCCAATATGCAGGAAATTAGTTGAGAGCTAAATATAGCGTGATGAGTCCATATCTTGATTTGGCTGGAAGCTGAGGCAGATTGAATTAATCTAGGGGAACGATGGAGTGTGTGGGGTCCCAGCAGAATGTTTCCACCAGGTCTTCTGAGGTCCTTTGGTCTCCCTGGAGTTTCTGTTGTGACCTGAGTGCTGTGCCTGTGAAAGCTGAAGAAAGGGGCTTTATGAGTGTTAGTGCTGAGCTTGCAGCGTAGCTCAGGGTCCCATCTCTGTCAGGGACAGCTGTGGTGCAGGTGAGTCCTCCCAGGGGCACACAGGCTGGGCTCTGTCCCTATGCGGTGGCCCCGTGCTGCAGTCCCAGCCACCTCCTCTGCTTTGGTCTGAATGTGAGCCCAACAAGCACGATGCTTGCCAACACTCACCCAACTCCAGCTCCCTGGCTGTTGTGCACACTCTGGTTTCTCCACCTCTTTCTCTCCAGTCATGAAAATCAGGGGATGAGACTGTGCTCTGCTCTGAGTGTCAACAGTGAAGATAAAGCCGGCTGCAAGTCATGTTCTCCAGGAGCAGGCCTTGTACCTCCCTGTCCTGGTGTCAGATCCTCTGTGGCACTGGCTTAGCCCCAGGAAAGAAGACACCTCTGAGGCATGAAATTTGAACATGGAAGGTTTCTCCTTGGATTTCCACCTCCCTGAAGCCATGCAGGTTGCCTTCCCTTTGAGCAGAAGGTGTGTGCGAAATTGTGGCCTGATTCACAGCCCACAAAATCAGATTAGTTTTGGATCAGACCCCATAAGGGGTTTTTGTTATATTTTGGTGCACAGGAACACACAGAAGTGTAATCTGATTATTTGCTCAATAATTAGCAGCTTTGTCCCCTAAGGGAAGATAGATCAGTGTTGGGATGAGTCTCAAACTGTGCTTGCTGCCTGACATTCCCCTGCAGCTACAGTGCAGCAGCCAGGTGTTGTGGTAAGGAGGGATTTTATCAGCACTATACAGCTTTAATGGCAATTACTGGGCAGTAAGCTTTCTGTACTCTTGTTGAATCAGGGCTGTTCTGCCTACTTCTTTGCTTACCAAATTTATTGATGGGATTCTTTCTTAGTGTCTCATCCTTTGGGCCCTTTCACATGTGCAGTGCAGTGGGTGTGCAGTGGTTGGGTACGTTTACTCCTTGTGGGTTACTGTTGGCAGCGGGTACTGTCACGGCACTTCAAGAGCCAGCATCACTAGGACATGGATGGCCATTGGCATGCCTCAGGCACCAACTTACGGGGAGCCAGCTCTGTCTCCTGCCATCATAAATATGCTCTTGGTTTCAGCATTCATCACCATTTGTCTCCTGTAATTCCATTTTCCTGAGCACTAGAAATTAAATCAGTGACAGTATATTTATAGCTTAGAAACATTCTGGATGATTTCTAGAGAAGCTGTTTCCAGTTTGATTATTTATGTTCTTTTATCATGGATTTTATAGTGGGAATGGGGAGTTGAACAGCGAAAAACATATGAAACATGCCAAATGATTTCCTTCTTCAGAGCTACATTTACGATAGGCATGCTGGTTTGGGTGTGTGCAGTTCAGGGCATCCAGGCTGTGGCTGGAGCTTCATCTCATACTGAGAGTTTGTGAAGAAATGCCAGCTGGTGCTTTGCTGGATCTCTGCTCTCCTGGCTCATTTTCTTACTTTGGAGGTTGCCATCATTCCTCAGGGAGAGGCAATCTTCCAGTGGCCAGGGCTGGCTTAGGGAGAAAGATCAAGCTCTCATAGGTGAACCTCTTTGATCTGCTTCCTGCCTTTGCTCTCACTCACTTATGGGCATTACAAATTAAGCCTGTCAAGGGGTCTGACTGCTGTCCCTCCGGGAGTGCTGCAGAGCCTGGCTTTTCCTCACTAATCAGAGTGAAGACTGAAATGTCTAAATTTTCAATGAAACACAAAAATTGGAAGAATGTGTTCAGGAAATTTAAAAGTGAACTTGTCAGGTCCATTTCTGTGATGGTGAATTGTTTAAGATTGACTCACCTCTTACTCTGCCCCGCTCTCTCCTTGTCTATAAGGCATCTGAAGTAAAGCACTTTGGCTCTGTTGAATTCAAAGGTTTTGATAATTTTCCTTGCCAGAAATTTTGCCAATATCAGCATAGTTCTAAGAAACATTCTTAGATTGGTATTTTTTGATGTAAAACTGTTCCTTATGCAAAACTGACTATTCTCAGTGATAAGATCTTTTTATGGTTCCTATCCTGCTCTCGTTCCTAGCCTCTCTGTGTTACTGAAACTTTTTATCATGTGCTATAAATAAATAGTAATCATGTGCAGAAGGAGCCGTGATCTCGCAAGGGTATGTCACGATCGAGCCGTGACAATGATGAATTGCCCACTGAACTGATGACCCTCTTACTGATTGTGGTTTGCACATGGCTCAGATCAGGGTTAGAGATACAGATGCCCAGCTTTCCTGTAGGAGCTCTGAATTTTGGTATGTCTGTCTGAGGATGCTGAGGGACGGAGAAGCTGAAGGGCTGGCTTGGAAGCAGGCAGAAACAGTGGTTCTGTGGGCACCCCACACTGCACCCCATGATGGAGGGCACTGCAGAGGGATGCACTGCTCTGGCCATAGCTGCCCCACTGCATCCTTTCCTTGCACTGGCCACTGATGTTCATTTTTAAAGCAGCCCGCACGTGCTTACAGTAGATGCCTTTTCTAGGCTGTCTAGTTCAGGAACTCAGGCAGTGTGTGGATGCAAGGATTCACCATGGCATCTTTCCATTCTTTTTTGTAATAATCTTATTATAAAGAACAAACCAAACCAATGCAGCAATGCTAACAATTCTTTTTTAGGTTTTCCTCTTAACGCTTTTTGCTGCTAGAGCTGATTCAGTCCCATCCTTTCCCCATGGCCCAAACTGCTATTCCTGAGATACCGTGAAGAAGTTTTCTGCAGCAAGCAGTGCAGAGCAGGGGGAGGGGAAAAAAAATTTAAAAAAAAAAAAAATTGAAAAGGAGGACCTTTGTCTGCCTTTAATAGTCCAAGTGTTTCCTCAGGCATTGCAGGCAATCTGCCCTTCCTGCCAGGATGGCTGGCTGCAGCAAAGGAGATAATAACATATCTTTTTATAGGATGTTACAGACTGTAGGTGGAGAGCCCAGTTCAAAGTGCAGGTCACTGAGCTCCTATAAATTGTTCCTGACATCCCTGATAAAATCCATTCTCTCCCGTCTTCGGCGCGTCGTCTTTTAGCGAGGGGAAAAGGCTGGTAGTAAAGATATTATGTTTCCACTTCAGTCAATACTTTGATGTTTAAAACTGTTTAATATTCATTAAAACTGCTCTTCAAATGTAATTGCAAGAATTACACTTCCCATTTTATGATTGTCTGTAAATGTTATGGGTTGGGTAGTTAAAACCATCTCCGTGACGGAGGTGTTCTGCTGGGAATGGTGCATCCAGCACAGAGCTCACCCCATCTCCTTGCCTACACAGCAGTGAGATCAGGCCTGAGCTCCCACTGCTCCCTTCATGTGGGTCAGATGCAAGTAGGTTATTTCCCGAGAAAGACTCTGAGTTAATGGAGAAGCTTTGGAAATCTGTGCCCAGTGTTGTCCTCCCTGCCCTTCTCTTGCACGCTCCATTCCTGCCAATTAAAATTCCATTTTAATCTTTCTGGAAGGAAACATTTTGATTTCTTGTTTCAACACAAAATTAATTTTGGAATTTGTTCAAAAGCTGTATATACCTACTTGTCTTTAAAAGGGTTTTGTTTAGGGGATGGAAAAATTGACAGATGAAGTGAGGCACAACCCCAAAACAAGATCTTTCACATTACTGAAACTAAGAGAATTGGAAGGAATATAAGAAAAAAAATTTAATGGCAACATAATGCAGTATTTCCTGTTGCTGTTAGCTCTGAATTTTTTTTTTTTTTAAATCTACTGTTCTCCCACCTTGAAATGAAGTTTTGGGTATTTTTGTCAGGCGCTTTTTTCAACTCTTACAATTGCAGATCTCTTGCTTCATCTCCTAAGACCCATTCGTGTTTCACTATTACAGGGCATCTAAGCATTTCACTGTGCTTTCATTGAAATATACATACTTACAAGGAAGTGCTGATATCTCTCTTGTTTGGATGGAAAGATGATGAGAGTCTGATTGATCCCACCTAAGTTTGGTTATCTAAAACTTAGGTGTTGTAGTGGAAACGCAGAGTCACAGCCTGAAGCAGTGATGGAGCACTGGTGGGAAGGCTGGGCCAAGCTAGGGGAGCTCAGGTGCATGCAATGTGCCTGAGTGACTGGAAGGGATGGAGCCTGGACCCACCCCTTCCCAAACCTCATTTAGGGGTTGGCAGTGGAGGTGAGGGTGTCTCTCTGAAGTTTCTGCCTGTTTCCTGGAGGCCTTCTGAAGGTAAGTTTTTTTTTTTCTTCCTTTCTTTCCTTTGTTTCTCAGTTTATGATTGCTGTATCTGGGTTTGTTCTCATTTGCTGTGGCCTAGGATTATGCTACTCTGTTATTGTTGCTATTCTTCCTATCACGTTGCAGATGTTTTTGTTGCTGTTCTAAAAGCTTGTTACAGCTGATTTTCTCCTACAGTTAGGTCTTCTCATAGCGGTGGAATATGCACAATAGAATGTCTTTGCCTTGAGAGAATTCTTGAGCTATCGAGGGAGGAAGAAGAGGCAGGAATTGATTTGCTTCTTCTATGGTAGCGCAGTGCCTTAAGTGTCTTCTGAGATGTGAATTTGGACTTTATGCTGCTTCTAGAGGATTTATGGTCAGTGAGGCTGTGGAGTCATCGCTGCTGGGTGGGAGCTGACCATTTGCCATTGCTGTGAATCTTAGGCTAGGAGGTGTTTACTAAGGTGAGCAACAAGCCAGAGGGTCCCTTATGAACCATTCACTGTGACAGTGTCTAAGAGATGTTTGCTTACAGATGTAAAAGCCTTGAGACATTTAAATTCTGCAATTAGAGCAGGTGGCAAGAGCTTTCAGGAGCATATTTTCACCTGTGATGTTAAGCTCCCATTGGGACTTCTTTGCAGTCTGGCTCCTTGCTTCAAGAACTGTCTTTCAGCTTCAAATATGCCCCAACAGCTACAAAAGAGCCACTGTCCTCTGCTTAATCTGTGGGTTGTATGTCTCTATTTGGTGCCTGGCTGAAGTATAGTATACACAGTCCTAATAGAAGCAATTAATGTCAATCAAGTCATACCTTCTCCCACACACCATTTGAACTAACACAACCATCTTATACACGTTTCTTTGCTTTTGGAACTATGTTCTGCTTAATAATGCCTTTTCTAACACTGAAAGACTATTGCAGCAATCCTGTTTTTACCCAAAATAATTTTCAGTAACAATTCTCTCTCCTCCTGCTCCCTTTCAGTCCTTTAACTTCTGATTCCTTCATCCCCAAGCTCTGCACATACCAGTTGGCTCCAGCTGGGGCTAATTTCCTTAGTTGTCCTGATGAAGAACTTCCATAAAGGCTCTGGCATCTGACAGGGTGATATTGCTCTGGTTGTGTTAGCAAAGCTACAGAGTTGCACAACAGGGTTTGGAAATGCTCTTCTTAGTGCAGGGAGATATCCTGAGACAGGAGATGTGAGTTGGCATGCAAGGAAACTGCAATTGCTCAGTAACATTGAATCTGAGGCAAAATATTTCTTCTTAAAGAGCTTTAGAACAGTCTCAAATGTAAAAGCCTAGCAGCTGCAGCAACACGGAGCCTGAATAATTTCCATGTATTTGCTGCAGCAACGTGGAGCCTGAATAATTTCCATGTATTTATGTATGTGTGTGCCCACGTGCATGTGTGTTTTCTTTTTTTCCATTCTGTTTTTGCCAGTGCCTCAATAAGCAGCACAACATTGCATGCTCTCGGGCCAACACAGATTTACTTGCCACTCAGGTGTGAAAAACAATCCATTGGGTTATGTCAACCTGAAGTGGGCCATCTGATTTCAATTCCAGCTCCCAACAATTAATCCCTTAAATACAATTTCAGCACAATACCCAGCTTACGACCTATTATGTTTATCATCAGACCATGAAGTATTAGTAACAGCAAGCCAAAATATGTCAGATAGCCTTGGCTTTCTCTAGCATTCTTGAGAGAGAGTTAAAAAGAAAACGTTTTTTTTTTCTATGAGAAGGAAACTAAAGCTCTGAAACCCTTAAATGCACATGGTCAGCCTGTGAAATCTAGCTTCGAGTCTCCTTGCCAAACTGACTGTAATGGATTTCAGAAAGAAATTAAATTCCAACACTGAATTAGAGGAAGGAGAATGATGTATTCTGTGTGATAGATGGAAACAGGTGAACATCTAGGTGTAAGATAGGAATCTCAAAGGAATCAGTTCATTCTTCTAGGTATGTGAATGCAGAATTCTCTAGGTGTGAAATAGGCATTGTGTTCAGGAAAAAGGCGATTCTTGTTTAACATATACGTTTAAGGCAAAATGTACAAAAGTGCATGCTGACATCATGATACAGTCGAAGTCAGGAATGAACACTGCATCTGTGGAAGCTGCAAAGAGGGATGGGGAGTAGTTCAACATCTCTGTTTTCTAAGAGCTTTTCTAGTGGGCTGTTTTGGCTTGGTCAAAACCCATTCTAGAGACATACATTCTAGCAAAAGGAATTTTCTCAAAAGCCCTTTCTGGGATATTCATAGTTATTCATTTTATCCTACACTTGCTTTTGGGAATTCATGAGCTAAAACGCTTTGATTTATGAATCTGCAAGTCCAGTGCTTTCCGAAGTCGTTAGATGAAATGTTGACTGACAGTTGCAGCACCACAGTACTGTTTTTTCCTATGTTTCATATCAGGAAGTGTAGAAGTATCTTACAAATTCTTGGCCTGACCTTGTGTTGATAGCATGTAAGAGAACCTGTGTCTGTGAGAAAGAGATTAAAGTATAGGTAGGTGGATGGAAATGTTTGTATGACTTTTGGTGGAATGGGAGCAAAGCAGATAGGTGATGGGATTCTGTGTGCTCACAGTACAGAAACAGTCCATCGTGCCTCTTCAAAGAGGTACAGCAAACCCCTGTCCTTCTATTTGTTTGTGACCTATCAGCATGGTGCTGCTGTTGTTGCTGCAAGGCATGAATGGCCATGTGACAGCAATACTAAGTGGTCAGTGTGAAATTGTCACTCTGAGATGTGGCTGTTTTTTTTTTGTTTTGTTTTCCCCAAAAGGAAGCTGAAGAGTGAATCCTTTAATGTATCCTGCATAAATGACTCCTTGACGATGTTTAGAGCACAGAGTTCTCATATCATTGAAAGGATGCTCTGCATGTGGATGGCTGATAGGAAACATAAGGAGTTTTACCACCCAGTAGTACTCTTCATCTTATCATGTGGTTTTTGTTCAGTCTATATGTGTAGGTAGCATTTGAGGAAGCTGTTTCCACTAGGGGAGTTTTATGATTCCTCAACTTAAGTTGGTGTGTTGATGCCTGTAGCTATGGAAGGATCTACCTATCGTCAGTTTTTCATTCAAAGTGGAAGCTATCATCTTTTAAAGAGACGATATTATTAATTAAATTAAAAAGACTGTGTGCTATGTGTTGGATAATAGACCTCAAATGTGCCATTACCATGGAAAAAAGTGCTCTCTTGCCAATACGTTGATTACTACTGCTTCACCAATAATTCACAATTCTTGTCTGTTTTTGATACCTGAAGCACTCATTAATTCTATCCTAGCATATACACACACACACACATACACACACACAAGCAACTAAAAGAATTATCTGTAGGAACTGAAATGAGCCTTCTGTATCAAGTCTGTTGCTTGCAGAAGCAGATGGGAGAACTTGGAAGAACATCTTTTTTTGCTTACCTGTGTGCTTTCTGAAGTTTCTGTCACGTGCACAGTGAAAATCTATTGGGAAAATGAGAAATTTGGGGTTCAACTGCGTATCCTCAAAGTAAAGTGTAAGTTAAGGCTTTTCAGCTTGCTTATATATGTGGTGAGTTTATGGGAATAGCATCTCTGTTGGCATAACAGGGCAAGTTAATGGGCTTCTGCAGATCTTTTTTAACTCTCAGCAGTTTGTCTCACTATCTCTCCCACTCACAGAGGAGTCTGTGATGGTGGATTGGAACCCCTTGATGAGGAGTTCCAAGCATTAAGCTGAATTTTCTTGCATTTTTTTTTTTTCTTGCATCTAACCCATTTTTTTTTTAAGTGGTTTAAAGCAGGAGTTTAGGAATTAGGCTAACTAGGTTGAGCTTATGAATTGGTAGTGCTGGCTGTCCACTGGTGAAGGGGGCATTTAGGGAGAGGACTCTGAACTGAAAGAGTATATAATAGAAGGAGCCGATGGAAAAAATAGGTGTTTTTGCTTTGAATGCATCAAGGGGAAAAGACTTTTAGAGAAAAGTTGAAGGTTTCAGAAAGGCACTCAAATACTTTCATTTTATACAGCTGATTGCTTAATGTAGTGCTCCAAAGCTCAGGCTTTTACTGGCTGACTAATATCTAAAGAAGTTTTCTGCTTGTTCTCTCTGCAAACCTCATGGCACTGACAAGAAATACACTGTCCGTATGGAGTGAAGAATGGCATTTAAGTATCGTGTGTTGAAATCCCACTCACTTTTACACATTATGCTTCAAAGCCCGGCTTCCTGGATACAAAAGTAGTTGTGTTTCCAGCAGAACGTTTACATAGTTTAGCATGAGGTAAAAGCACCGGGGTATGAAGCCAGCCGTGTATATAAACCATTAAACAACTTCAGTGCAAAGCTGCACAAAACGTCCATTAAATTTAACAGTACTGCTAAAAATCCGCATTCAAGCTTTCTTTGTTTCTAGCTTTGAAACATGGAGAAGTTGTTTATAATATCTCCAGCAACAAACAATGAAACCCCACCTTTGCATGGTACTTAGTTTCATAGCAAAAATGAAATGTAGTGGTCCCATGCTTCCCAGTTGGTCTTGCTGACTTTTAAGTTTTCTGCAGGGTAAATGTTCCCTTTATGAAACAGGCTATAGCCAGTGCACATGGAAGCCTCTCCCGAGGAGGTGTTATTTTAATATATGAAGGGCAGTCATTTCATTTCATAAAGATAGCTTGTTCCACAGAAGAAATAAACATCACATTTGACAGATGCAGGGACGCTCAGAGATCTTCAGCTCTGGAGGCAGGGAGAGGCCCATAAAGCTTTCCTGTGTTCCCTGCATTATGGTGAGTGGAGCTTTAGATGTCTTCTCTGAAAACTGATTCTGTGGTGTAACTATAGCCACCTAATAATTTTATTTTTGTTTTTAAACCCTCTCTGTGAATGCCACAGAATGCAAAGAGAAGCATGGTATTATGTAGAAGGGTGCTGACAGCAAATGGAGAAGGGTCCCTAAGTGAATGCATTGCCTTATCTACATTCAGCAGTAGAGAACTTACTGAGAACTTGCATGGGCAAGGTGTGAGGCACTGAAAACTAGCTTGTACGTGATCTGCTTATGGGAATAATGAGAGAGTACGGGTTAATGGGCTTCTGCAAAGTTCTTTTTACTCAGCAGTTTGTCTCACCATCTTATTCACCCAGGAGTCTGAGATGGGTTTGAAAAAACAATTGCTAGTACTACTGCTGTTGTTCTAAAGATGGTGTGCCCCAGCTTGTTGTGGATGACTTTCAAGATGGGTGTGGATCGGTGTCTCTGAGTTAATTATTTTTGGATCTTACGTTTGTTTTGGACTGATCATCTTTTTCTGATTCGAAATCTAAAGGCCAAAAAGCTGGCTTAGCAATCAGTGGAAAAAGCTCAGGTGAAGGAACTGAGAAGCCCCCTGCCTTATCTATTAACCCAATGCTGTATTTATCCAGAAATTATGGGGAGCTGGCTGCTGAGCCAAGGAGAGGCTTGCCCAGAGTTATTCCGACCACATTTCTCAACGTCATGTTTGTTGTGCTTGGAAGGAGCTGGGATAGCTCTGTCATTTCTCTCTCTCACTCCCTCTTACTGAGCATAGTAGCCATACTATGTTCTTACCGGAGCCCTGCACTGCTTAATGGTGAACCAAAGTTGCTTCATTTTCCCTTCATTTGATGAATGAAGTTTGGGGTGAGGCGATGGCTAGAGGGAGCAAAGAGGAAAATTCACCTTAAGCAAACCTAGGTTTCCTTAATGATCAAAAGATGCTGTGATGAGGACAAGTACTGCAGGAAGTTTCTTTGAAAAAGAGAATAATACTGTCTTAGTGTTTACAATCTTACTGTTCAATACAAGCAAACTGTATTGCAGAAAAGAAAACTTGCAGAATGAGGCATTCTGTCACCCAGCATCACTGCTTCTTGAATGAATACAGAAGGGAGGCTGTGCTGAAATTCATAGTGCTTTCTAACTAAAGCTGATGGTATAGGAAAATACCATTTAGTTCCTATAGCTCAGATATGGAGGATTTTTTTTTTTTTTGTGAACAATGAGTAAATGCTGCTATAATAGAAATTATAATTTCATCAGCAGCAACTGCTGTTATTGGAAGTGCTTTAGCATTTGGGTAATAGCCCTGTGATAATGCAATTTCTTTCATGAAACAACTTTTCATGAATTGTCATATGTTGTGTATAAACAGTAGTTTTTACCAGTAGAGACTGATGTGGAAAGCAGCATTGTGTGATGTATCCAATGGAGTCAGGGAATTAGCTATGGAAGTGCTGCTATTTTTACCCTCTTGAAGTAAATACCACAAAATTAGGTATATAAAGTTTCAATTAGACTTCTGTTTCCCTTTTTAAAAGCTTGCAGAAATGGCACCCTTACTGTGTGCTTTTTCCTTGCAAATTTTTATTTCCTCTTTGGATTTTGCTTTTTCTATTTTGTTTATATTTTTATCTAAATTAGTTCAAGCTGTCAGCAATATGTATGTGTTTTTGATATTTTTTTTCACAGAATTTTCCCCAAGAAAACAATGCTTAATTCATTGCCCTGTGTTTTTCACATAGCTCTTGCATGTGTTATAGCCCATGATTTATTTCAGTAACAGACAATGCTATCCCAGAAGAGTTTTTTCATGATGGCGGACTTTATTTTGAGTTTGGGAAAAATCTTGGGGGCAGCCAACCATCGTTATCTGGCATTTCCCTTCTTTTTGCTTTTGTTCTCCTTGGACCAAATGATGGGCTTCTTACTCATTAGTTTCATTGGGACTTCTTGTGAGGTAAAGTACTATACAACGTCAGCAGAATTATGGCAATCTGTCCCTCCCTGTGCAAAGAGTTGTTAGAAGCCCACTCCTCTGGGGACTAAGAATTAGAGAATCTGTTAAGTTACAGCTCTGAAATGTTTTTTCCCTACTTTTGCAAATTGAATGGGGAGCTGAGTTTTCTAGATTCGTTCTCAAGTTGATGTGAAGGAAGGAAGGTGATGGATAGGCGCTGCTTTCCAGAGTTGTCCAGCCTGGGAAGTCCTTGGTGGGTTAGGGTATACACAACCAAAACTGCTCAAGTCTTAGACATCACAGCTTGTCTCCTGGATTAGTCATTTATAACCATGAAAAATAAGGGCAAGGTGAGCACAGGGTTCTCATTTTGTACTGGTGGCATATTTTGACCACTCTGTTTATTTTGCTCAGACATAAATGACAACACAAGATGTAGGGTGCAGTGAAGCAATGCTTGGGAATGTTGCCACTGATGTTAATGGTGTCAGTCTCTAATCTCTTTCCAGCAAAAGCGAGGTGATGCATCAGCAAAATGGCTGCCCTCGTTGGGAGAGACACCAGGACCATTCACAACTGCTGAGACAGTGAAACAGTATTTTGGGGAGGGAAAAAAAAAAAGAAAAAAAAGAAAAAGCTCATTCCTTAATATATGGTCTTATAGGGTAAATATTTATCCAGCCATCTAAAGGCAGGAGTAATCGCTGCAGTTTTCCCTTTGCTCAGAGGCTGGAGATTTTCTGACTGAAAAAAAAGTCCAATTTTGTGTATGTGAAGAAATCAAAGTGTTGCCCTTGAAATGGGTTTTTCAGCTGTCTCCTGGGTATTCTGGGCTTAGTTTTTACCACGTGAGGTTCTGAAGTGCATACTCGAAGGTTCAAACGCAGGAAAATTGGCTATCACTGCCAACTCTGTTGGGTGGGAGAAATGCTGTTTCAGTTCCTTTATAGAAAGAAAAAAAAAAAAAAAGGAAAGACTTTCTTTTTCTTCTTCCAGCTCATTCTCATATAGTCCCCTGAAAGAAGTCTTGACTTTTATTATATCCTGTAATCAAATTTGAGCATCTTATTTGCTTCTTTTCTCCAAGACCACCCTGGAGGTAGCAGTCCACACACATACAATTTTTGGTATGCATAAACCCATAAATTTCATAACAAAATATAAGAGCTGGAGCTGTAGGAGGAGTGTAAGGCAGAAGGTGCTGAAATGTAAAGTCTGTGTATGTTTAAAGGGATGTCATTTATTACATACTTCTGCCTTTAAAACAAAAAAAAAACCTTACTGTTACCACACAGACTGTATAAATATATATTGCCTAATGCAAGATGGAGTGGTGTGAAGATTTTATTGGCATACAGTAGCTTAGCTAGGGTAGCAAAGGCCTGAGCAAGCCCTGCATCGCCTCCAATGTGTGCCAGGAAAGCATGTCCTTGGCATGGGCAGCAAGAACATCCCCAGTGACGCTGCATAAGTGTAAATCTAATGAGGATAATAACCCATATGCTTCAGGGTATCAACCCATTACTAGCTGCCTGGGATTAGGAAGGAATTTCTCTTGGTTATGTTGTTCTGAAGTCGTTTATGGTGGGGCTCTGCACATTTCTCTCTGACGCCTCTGCCATGGGCTCCTGCAGGAAGAGGATGTTGGACTTGATGGACTGGCTGGAAGGGTCTGGTCTGGCAATTTGTGTGTTTTTCTGAAAAAATATTAATGATACCTATTTTATGTGGTTTGGAATATGTTTTGATGGGGCACTTTGTGCACATCTCTCTGTAATGCCAGTTCCTATAAAGCTGCTTTCATAAATGTGTAATTAAGTTTGGAAGGGAGCTCTGCAGATTTCCAGTCCTTCAGCCTTCTCTGGATGGGGCTGACTTCACAGTCAGATCAGGCTGCTCAGGGCCACGCTGAGTCCAGCTCTCAAAACCTCCAAGAATAAGAATGTTGCTGCTGCTCTCTCCACTTCCCAATGAAGACTTTCTGGCCACTTTAGCAGGAGTGACACTGGTATTCCTGGGTAAATCTGTGTAAATGTGAGCTGTGAGATAGGGCTTCTCTGATCACAGCTGTTTTTTGGTGTGGGTTTTTTTTCCCCTCTTATAATCAGTGGAGAGAAATGCATGCGTCTTGGTGGAGTTTCTTTGCTGCAAAGATAAGCATTTGAGAGCCTCTCAAATCATTTCTAGCAGTGTGTATTTCTCCAGTGACCCTTGGAGGAACATGGATGTCCCCATTGCAACCAACGTAGTTGGCAGGAGTAGGTACCTGAAATGAGTCTCAACGTATATGTCCAAATATGAAGTTGTCCAAAATGAAGTAGATATTGCTAGCTTGTTATCGTGATCTCTGATTATGTAGTGTTTGTGCTAACTAGGGAAAAAAGCACAAAATATCACTAGAAAGGTGGTTTCTGATATCATAAAACCATTATTCCTGTTTTTTTTTGTCTAAGTATCAAGGCCTTGAAGGCGACAAACTTTAGATATGACTTCAAATATGACTTGCTGTTGTGCATCTAGAATCGGTGAAGATTTATTCTGTTGAAAAATGGTCTGTAATTTTGACAGTGTCATCTGGTACTTGAATGTTGAAGTTTGATGTGGGCGATCCTTATTTCACCTGGTAGAAGCAGATTACTGCTGGTTCTTGGGGGGTAGACAAAGGTATCTCAAAAAGCTGTGAAAAAGCACTTCTGTCTCTTAGGTGACGAGGATAAAGAACTGGAAGGAAATATTAGGAAACTCCATTGGATAGGAAAAAAATAAGTCCATCCTGAAGTCTTCTGAAAGAATCTGGCATGAAATCATTGTCAGTTGCTAAAATTCCATGGAATTCTAGTGTTCTCTGATGAAATCTGCTTTCCTGGAAATGAACTTGGAGAATATCTGGTTATGGTGTTTGCCAAAGAGAAAACAAAGCCAGAGGTGAAATCACACAGGGAAGAAAGACCCCAATATTTTTGTATGGCATTATTTGGGTGCATATTTCTCCATAAATGTTTGTTTCTTTGCTTTATGAACAGAGGCCTAATAGTTACATGCTTTCAGTCATACAGTTTTCTATATTTCAACAAATACCAGAAGAAATCTTGAAATTGAGTAAGATTTTCCTATTCCAGCCTAAACGTAATTAAAGAAAAAAGGTCAAGGACAATGGAAGAGATCACTATTTATCCCATCTACATGCTGTCTTATTTTCAGGATGCCAGTGGAATAAATGGAGTGGAAAGGACTCACTGCTACTCAAAAAGGAATGTTCTCCTTGCTACCCATCTCCAGCTGCCACCACAGCTGGATGAAATTAGAGGAGTAAGAAAAATAATGTTATAGTGATGATAAAGCTTGAAGTTCTGTTGCATAAAATGTTCTCTATTTCAATTATAAAAGAGGATTTGGGGAAAAAAAACATAAATAAAATTCACAGATGAGTATGCTGCCCCGGTGATGTGCCAAGCTAGTATGGGCAGTGTGCAGTAAGTGCATGGAGCTGCTGCATTCCTTGCCCTGCACACAGACCTGGACCCAGAGCAGGATGTTCCCTGGGTGGGATGGAGCTGCCTCAAAACTGGTAAAATTAAACACATTGTTGGTTGCTTTTGAGTGTGAAAAAAAGGGTCTGTTGCTTGAAAGAGGAGGGAAAAGGGTGGTTTGTTTTAGAAACCCTGAAAAGGAGGATGTTTCAGGGAAAGAAGAGAGTAATGGTTCAATTTGGATAGGTTTATATAAAATCCCCTTTGGAGCTGTAGCTTGGTTAACCTCGGTGGGCTGAGCTCCCAGCTACAGAAACCTCTTCTCAGGCTCCCTGGCCAAATAAGCCTCATAAAGCAACCACCACCCTGGTGCTTTGGGGAAGGTTTGAATGGGGACTTTGCTGCCTTTGTCTACACAGACCATAATGATTGCAGTGATTTTTCTTTCAGGAAGACTGCTTTTCTTCGCCAACTGTATCAGGTTAACATTCTCTTCCTCTGCTTGATCCCTAGAGCAGTACAATTGTGTTTTTCCTCTTGTTTGGAAGGTCAGGAAATACAAAGGCAAATGGGCTCATGTTGGTTTCTAACTGGAAGAGAATTCCATTCTGTGCTTGAAAATTATCCTAGTTAGGAAGATGTTACTTGAAGTCTCCAGTTTGTCCTACAAGGAGGTGGCTACCTGGTATATAACCCCGTAAGTGAGACGTCCTGGGTCACGTAAGTTGAATGCCTTAGGAGACCTTAGTTGTGTGTGCCATCCTGCAGAGCATGTTTTCTGGTGGCCCTGGGTATATCACCTATATCACGTAAAGAAAAAGGCACTCGTTTTCCTTGTATAAGAACGTTGGGACCTCTAGTAGAAGGTACAATTTGAGAGTTGGAAATAATGATAATAGTTGCTGAAAGTTTAGGCTGGACTAATAAATACTGAATTTTAACACTGTTAGCTTGGAAACTCTTTAAAACCTATTAATGAGTGGTGTATTTCTTCAAGCACTTCTGTCTGCCCTGGCTGTCAATTTTCTGGAGCCTCCCATAGAGCGGTAGACTGTGGTAATCTCTTTCAGATGCTCCCAGTATCTGTCTGTCTGTATCTTGGCTGGATCGTGAGTGAAAAGGGGATCATCAAAACCAGAATAAAACAACACAGCAGCCATCCTGTGTGAAGTGATGGAAATTTGCGGGTGGGAGAAGCTGAGTTTCTGCTGTTGCTGTGGTGTTTTGGTTTTGAGTGCAAAGGATACATTGCTGCTTCTCATTGTTATTTGCTAGGTCACAGCAATCTGTGGCTTCAGAATCTCTGACGTAAGTAGAATAGAAAAGGAAATATTTTGTCAATTGCTGAAACTGGCCGTATGTTGCAATCAAATCTTCAGGAATTAGAAAAATAAGTACAAGAAGATTTTGTATACAGCATCAAAGGCAGAGCTGGCTCACAATTTGAAGAGTAGAAGCACGGCCCTTATTGTTTCTTGATTTATTTCCAGTTTAAGTGCTTGAAGCACTCTGGCCTGCGGGTATGCTAGGGGTTTGTTGACATTGGAAGACAAACTCTGTATCTCATGGGTGCAGTGAGCATGTTGGGCAGCTGAGCTATCAGAAATGGGACATCCCAGGTGCCTGGTGTTGCAACAGGAATACAACTGCAAAAAAAGTTGCTTAAACGGATGATACAGAATCAGGCCTGATATTTGGAGCCATCTGGCTATTGCAGGTTGTTAAGTTGTGTCCATTGGGTATGGCCTATCCATACACAGCCACATAGGACTCAATTTGCAGATGCTAAGCAGTCCTCTTATCACCTTTTTGTTTTGTATCAAGATGTTGTTCTTTCAAGACTTGATCCACTGTGATCACATTTCTTCTGGAAGTTATTTCAGTCTGGCTTCTCATTGTATAGTGCTGTAGTCATGCTGTTTGTTTAGTGATTTTTTTTTTCTTTTTTTCTTTTAAGTAGATTTTTCTTGTTTGCTTATTTCTCTTCCTTGAAGATGATGTAGACGTTAATGGCCTTACTCTCCCATTATTTTGCTGGAAACTGGCCTAGAGATTTAAGAATTATCAGAGAGCTGCTTAGACAGGTGGACCCAAAGGAGGTCTGTCAGACAGGAGAAAGGAAACTGAGTTGTAAGAAATAAAAAGCATTGAACGAGAAGTTCAAGTTGTCTGATGGAAAACACATGAACAAAACAATACTGATATTATTTGTTAAAAGTTGGCAGTGCTTCTTAAAGGCAGTCAAGACTTTATGCTGGGCTGTGTCTGACAGTGCTGCCTGTAGGCTGGTGTCCCCCATACCTGAGGACACGTGTTAGAAATTCTGGTCCAGTATGCACTTCACCTCTCTCTCTACCTATTAATCCATTCAAACCTATTTTCAAAAATAATCTGTTACAAAGTGTTCCTTCTTTGTTTCCTTCCTTAACCTGATGTGCTAATAACAAATAATGGGTGAGATCTGCTGCTCATCTTCCCAGTCATCCAAATGGCAAATGTGCTCCAAGGGATTTTTAGTCCTGAATTATTCTTCTTCACACCAGGAACAAGGCAAACTTCCCTTGTTCTTTGCTGAATAAATGGGGTCTTAGCATAGACAACTTCTCTTCTCTGCAACGCCTTAAGCTAAGTGTTTCCTCTGAAGTTCATGCCTCTGATTTTGAGGCATGGTAACTCTCCCATGTCTCCACTGAAGGATTTTTGTGAGCATGAGTACATTTTCCAGAGTTCATAGAACCTTGTATTCTGTGATACTGCAGTTTGTACATTACCAGATAGTCTCCAAAAGTTTGCATAAATCACAAACATCTCCCGGAGTTTTTCTGAAATGACCCTGCAAGTAATGTCACTGGGGAAGGAGCACAACACACATTTGCTTGGTTTATTGCCACTCATGAAGATGCTTGAAGTGGTCAAGATATAGCTGACAAGTCTCTCAAACTGTGCTCATCAGTGGAGTCAAGTTGATAGCTGTGACTGAAGTCACTGACCGTCTATATTTCCTGAAGTTTTAAAAGAGGAAAAAATAGATAAGTTGGGAAAGGGAAGGAAGGGACACTCATTGTTTTTGATATATTTCTTTTAAAGAATCATCAATTCTATTTAGGACTAAAAAAGACTTGTGTCTATCAAGAGTAGCATTACTAGTCAGATTACTAGCATAGCTGTGTACAATTCCAGTATAATTAGTGAGCTGTAATTAGACAAGTAATTATTATAATAAGGACAAGGATAAAATTAGTACAAAGCTGAAGGTCTGTTGACTAATCTGACCTGGTCACTAAAGTGGTTGCTCCCATTTTGTGTTTTAAGTGACTTCTTGTGGGTTGTTCATGTACCTGTGTGACAGAGGCACTGGTGAAGGATGGATGGCAATGATGTAGCATAGCTGCAGTTCTCTGCTGGAAGATGTTTGTTGGCGGAGAGTGTCGTCTAGGCTTATAATTTTAATCAGAGGATGCTCAAGCATGTGAATTACCCTATGTGAATCAGCAAGAACAGAGCACATTTTTGGGGGACTGGGTGTATTGTAGTTCTCTGGATAAAAATTGTCCCGGGGCTTTTATTCCTTGGTGGGGATGTGTCAGTTTTCACCAGCCAGAGATGTGGTGGCCTTTTGAAATGAGGCTGAACATTCATTATCAGAGAGGTTAAGCTGCATGAGAGCTATTTAATTACAGGCCTACAATGGTTTTTGCATGCTTTCCCTGGAATTCTTTGTACACTCAGGAAAGTGTGTAAATCAAACAACCAGCACATCAGGCGGTGGGGCTGAGCTGGAGGAATTACTGGATGCCCTCATAAAACTTTAAAGAGCTTGAATGTCAAGTTTAAACTCTTGGGGCCTTAAAACTTGAGTCTCGAGGCACTTCTACCTGCTGTTTCATCGCATAAGCTTTTCACTGTTCATGAGCTGCAAACCCAAGATGATTATGGCTTCTATTTCCCTGCAGTGTATTTAATTTCCCTTTACTGTTGTCATCATACCCATGTCTGAACTACCTTTCATCTCCTCCTACCACTCATCATCCTTTCAGTTGTAGCCAGTGATGCATAGGCTTTTTAAATAGAGTGTTCCTTGTAGGCTCTTATATCAAAATCTGTTTAACCTCTGGTGCTTTCAAGCTTAAGGCAAAATCACTGCGTATTAGCAGTTCTAATGCGTAACTGCACTCAACAGGAGAGTTAGCAAATCTGCAGTGATACCGCAGTGCAGTAAGGATGTGTGCTGCCAGCTGCAGCCAGCTGTTGGGCTTTGCACTGCCTTGCTGAAGCAATGGGTGCCTTTCCATTGAATCTCCCTTTTGATTAGAGTTGGCTGGACTGAAGCAACACCATGGAGCAGTTCTTAGTGTCTCTGTCAAAAACTGGATCAGGAAAGCTGGGTCGTGTTTCTGTTTGGCAGCTGCAGACTCTTCGTATTGGTTCCTTCATCACAAACCAAACCCCATGAGAGTAGAAAGTGCATCTGGGGAGGGGATCTCAAATTCAGCTTAGACATTTGTTGAGTAAAAGCAACAATGAGAAGAACTTGTAGATAGTGGTTCAGTTTAGTAATGCCTCATAAAGTGTTCCCTCAATACAAGATTCTTCAGTTGACACTGAAGTCCTGGGAAAATCCTATCACTTGATGATTGTCATGCAAAATACGAAGTCTATGTTAGACCCATGCAATGCTCATCTCCTAGAGTAGGTAAGCCTCTTAGCTCAGCGTAAGGCTTCTCGCCCATTTCCAACCCACATATTTATTCTATCAGTGCAGTTTTATAACATCATAGAAGTAATTTACTCAGTTTTCTCTTACAGTCAGAAACCATTGCTAAGCACTGGATTGCCGAGTATCAAAATGCTTTGCTAATGAGAAGTGGGCAGATGAATCTAAGAAAATAACTCCACTTTATTAACTCGTGCCTAGGACCAAACCCAAAGCCAAATCAAGCCTTGCTTCTAGGATGGATATGTGTTTTTGCAGTGTTGTTTTTGAGTGCTTTTCGCATCCATCCCTGCTTTGGAGTTTTGGTTTGGACTGAAGCAGCAGTTCTTAGAGGTTATGGAATGGTTGTTTCCATCCTGTCTCTGGCCCAGTCAGCCACAGGAATAGTTAGAAGTTTCAGTGGAGTCTCTCAAATTCATTTTCAGCCATGAACTTTGGAGAAGTCTTTGGATGGTCCAGGACAGGCTGTGTTCAGGAGCTTTCAAAGCTGGCTGACAGGGTTATCATTTTGGCAATGCAAGCCCTAAATTAGAAATACTGGAGATGCATCATTTAGTTCTATTGCAGCACTGCTGCTAAGGTGCAAGGAGTGAAAGGTTGAATAAAGGTTCCCTTTCAGCCTGTCTTTGTAATGAGAAAACAGGAGGTACTTTGGTTTAGCAAAACCTCATCAATTGTTATGATTTGGTTTTGCAGGCCTCAAGCCTGGGAGGTTGGGGTCTGGCTTCCATTATATTCTAACCAGAAAGTTCATTGAGAAGAAATATTCTCCTCAAACTGTCTTGAACTTGTCCAAACTTACGTTCAATCCCAGTAAAACCTAAACTCTCATCCGATGAGAGTCTGCCACTGTTAATGTGTTTCAAAATGCTATGTGGGGTTTGATAGACAAAGGAGCTCTTAAAGGATATTTATCATACGCACACAAACACACAGAAAATGTGTATATATATTGCAGCATTAAGAGATTCTCTTTCATTTGGCCAGAGTGGTTTCTGCTTAGCCACAGAAATCTCATGCATATACTGGCCAGCTCCTATTTTCATTTGTGCTGGAGTGAGATTGAAATCTGCTCTCTGTGTATTAAATGAAGGCAAACCATGTGCCAGAACTGTGCTACCAGTGGAGAGCTGTGCTGAATTTGGTCATCTCTCTCTTAACAGTCCTTAGCAAGCTGTAGCTTAAAATGGGCCAGAACGAGCAAAAGGAATAGGGTGATTATGTGCTGATGTACTGGGCATGAGCAGTATTGAGAAATTTAAACTGAATCCTTATAAATACGCTTACAGTTCATGCACACGGCTAAATTAATAGCAGGCATAACTCTTTTAAAGTTACTTGACTTTAATTGACATATCAATATAATTGCCAATTATCTTAATTGATATACATGGCATAAATATTGTGCTCTGGAAAGCTTCCAGTCCTTCTTTATTAGAGTATTAAGCCACAACATATGCAGATTACATGGAAATACCACTGAGGCATTTGTTAAATTCCTTTATGTCTCTCTTTCTTATATTTTATATATATGTATGTATATGTGCAGAAAACAGTCGTAAGGACATACTGATTATTGTCAATGAAGTCTCTTAAACAACTTCAAATGATTCTACCAAAGGGTTTCTACAAGTTTCACACTCTGCTTTTGTGGAAATCAGCTTTCAAGTCAGTCAGGCTAGAGATTAGATTCAAAGATTTAAAACCCCTATAGATCAAAAGCAGATGCTCTTAGAAGACATTTCAGCCAAGACAAGCTGTCTGGGGACATTGTTACAGCGGGAGAAGACAATTTATCATTAAAACATGAAAGCCTCCGTTCAATAATAACCAGATGTATAAAAAAAAAAAGGAAAGAAAAAGAAAAAAGAGGGAGAGGAAAAAAAATAGGGGTGTCAAGGTCTTGATTCATTTGTCTCCCACTAGAAATCATCTTTATCCCATGCTTAGAAAGCGAGTGCAGATTCTTTGATGCCAAGACATAATATAAGAAAAATTGAAACATTTCACCTTGTAAATCCTTGGCAATTGTCAAGGAAATTTTAATTATATAAAAATCTGTGGTGCCTAAGGTAGAGATAAGGAGCAATCAAGTTAAAGAGCAGTTCCTTGACTTAGAATAAAAAGGGGGGAGGATCTGATGGAAAGTTTTCAGATCTTTCTTGCTTTGTACCTGTTTTCACCTTTTCCCCATCAACTGCTCTTTCACTCCTACCTAATGCAACTCGGCAATAGAACTTAGCTTTAACCTAAAACCTCCCCTCCAAATACTTAACAACTTTCATTTAAGCCGTCCCCATATAGAAATGGATTGCTGCAAGCTGTGGACAGTCAGGGAAACCAAGGCACAGAGAAGTGGGTTGACTGACTTCTTAATATGTTGTGTTCTGATAGAGAGACAGGAAGTGACTGTTTTGTTTTTCCAGCCTCATTTTCTAACCACTAGAGAGCATCCCTTCCCAGTGAAATGTATAGCTCAGCAACACAGGAAATGCTTTTGCTGCCAGTATATGGGAAGTAGGAAGTCCTCTTCACTCTGTTCTTGTTTTACAGGCCATACTATAAGAGAGTGGGTGTGATTAACAACAGTTGTTACAATATATTTAGAATCATTTCCAGGTCTGTGGTTAGATGTTTCAGGCTGAAGTTCTCTAGAGAACAAGTACATCTAAGAACTCAGAGATGTAAATCAGGACATGAGGTCTTTGACATTGCCACCAAGTGGGTCACACAGCAGTCTGCCTCAGCTCCCTGATCCACCCACAAAGCAAGATGCAAACCTCATGGCTTTCCTCCTTTGAGTACAGTAAAACTTGGCCAAAAAAAAGTGTGGAATGCACATAATTTCACATAGATGGAAGCAAATTTGTTAAAATGTCTTCATTGATGTTTAATCTTTGAAAATGAAGCTTTGGGGAGAAATATATTGCTTTCAATAAAGTTCTTTGAAAGCTTCTCAGGTTCAAGATGAATTTTGTGATCAGCCAGAATGAGAAACTTGTATTGTCAAAACCAATAACAAGAGATTGCCAGAGATGTGAACCTCTGTTACCTATTGCACTGACTATCTTACAAGTGAGGCTTTCTGTCTGGCTGCTGCTTGAGGCGCCCTTCATAGGGGTTGGGCAGAAAGAACCAGCTGAGTGGATTGGAAAAGGTGATTAGCAATCATTGGTGAAAGACAGTGTTTGAGAGGAGAGGGAAGTCAGAGCCTAGACTGCACAACCAAATTCAGAAGATATGGGATGTGGTGGTATGTGGGTTTCTGCTCCTCTTGGAGCACAGAGCATGGGTCAGAGGTCTCTTGTCTGTAGGTGGCTGTGGGTTCTAGTGAGGTCCTGCTATGAGGGTTCAAAATCTGAAGATCTTGTCAGGGAGAAAACTTTTTCAAGGGAGGATGCAGAGAGACCATGCCAAGGTCTGGAAAGCATATCAACATGCTTGCCCTCTAAGAACTGGGAGCCTTTAACTAATTGCATTACTTTGAATGATAAAAGAAAGACACTGTCTCTGCTATAGATCCCTTGGCTTTCCAGAATACTCAGTTTGGGTGATAAATTAATTTGTACTATTATTTCTTCTCTATGTGCCAGTCACCATTCATTTCAGGCAAATCTGTTTAGGGTGCTAAGCATAGCAGTGTTGATGTAAATTGTTGGGAAAACGTGAGATGAATGGACGCAAGCTTTTTGCCTGCTCTTTTGATGTCTCTGAAGCCACATGTGGCAGCTCAGAGCAATAAAGGCCTACAGATCCACTG
This sequence comes from Perdix hodgsoniae, assembly GCA_035772895.1. Lineage (NCBI taxonomy): Eukaryota > Metazoa > Chordata > Aves > Galliformes > Phasianidae > Perdix > Perdix hodgsoniae. The sequence goes on along the minus strand of JAPSGF010000009.1, from coordinate 18,277,019 downwards.
GAGATGACTGCGCTTCAGTGACACGTTTCAAGTTGCAATATGTAGCTATTGGCTGAAAATTCAAGGTCTGCTATTTTGATTTCTCTCTTTCAAGAGGGGTTCATCTCCTTCATTCAGGGGGGAAAAAAAACCCACAAATCCTGTGCATCTATCTCAGATAGCAAATGTTCATGTGGAGAGCAGGCTAAAGCAGAGAAATCAGGGCCAGATTTACAGCACTGCTGTCATCAGAAAGCTGAGCACTGTCTTTCTTGTTCTTACTCACTGCAGAAGATCTGACTTAATTGGATCCAGACTGGATCTATACATGGATTTGGCTACCCCAAAAGTCTGGAAGTTCACATCTCAAGTTCTTGTCATAGGTTTAAAGGTAGAGGAATTGGAGAGAAGGGACTCTTCAGCAAGGAGGAGATGACAAGATCAAGACTAAGAAAAGGAATGATGAATAGAAGAATTTATCCCTTCCTGGCCAAATGTTGATTCTGTTGTACACGTGGTACAGAACTACAACCCCTCCTGTGCTGCTGTGCCCCTGGCAGTCCTGCTCATGGCAGTGCCCAGGGCGGCCCATGGTGTTCCCAGAGCCCCTTCTTCAGGAGGTGGAGCTCCTCTGGCATGTGGCTGCTGATGGCGCGCTGATGCTGCGGTTGTTGTAGCTGTGCCTAAACAGAAGTTGTTTAGGGCACAACAAGTGCTTCATGTGGCCACATACAACATTTACTCAGTGTGGGAGATCACACACATAAAAGTTTAGCACAGGAGTGCAGCAACACAGACTCGCACAACCCTCAGGCCTTTTCTGTTAACAATCAGACCCATAAAGCGCATTAAAATAAACTGATTTTTACAGCTCTGCACTGCTGTTCAACCAAGCATTTCAAGAAGCAAACAAAAGCACCCACTCCTCTAGAAATATGAGACTTCATTCCTATCCAGGAGCACAAATAGTACTCAGGAGGGAGTTATGAAACCCTGTTTAAGTGCAGATTTGTATTCATTTTTACATACCTTTTGCTTCACCCTTCTGTAGGAGGCGTTTTTGTCTTTAATAGCTCTATACTTTTGTTGACAAACCATTTCCAAACAGTTTTTCCTCAGGCTTATGAGAACATGTGGCAGAAACAAGTGAGGATTTTTTTCCCATTTTCAAATGTAAATAGATACAAGGGGCTGGGATGTTCAAGTGCTGAGGCCTTTCTTGCCAGCAGTTCTGTGGCTGCCTACAGGCTGAATTAAGCACAGGCTTTGGCATAGATATTACTCTGGGATGGAGAAGCAGATATAGCCTGAGAGGCATCCTCTGAGCTTCAAAACAAAAAAATAGTAATAATTTTTGTCTTTAAAACTGGGTCTTATAGCATCTGAGAATAAAAGGCTCTTGATTTTATTCAGAGGTCCAAACACAGAACAAATGAGCGTTTCTAATTGATTGTAAATGTAGAATTGTTTGTTCTCCTTCTACTTTGATTTCTTTGCAGTCCTTTCAAATAACATCCCAAATTCTTTTGCGTCTGTTGAGATCAGCGAGCCACTTATTTTTTCCCAAACTTTGCTTGGCTGTAGGAACTTTAAATATTGCAACACTTGACATAAAACAAAGATTTTCCTGATAAGTGTGTGTAATGGTTCAAAACTGTTCCAAAGAGCAAATCTGGTTTCTCAAAGGTAAATGATAGAAAAAGCTGGCCTTTGATTAAATATTCCAATCATTGCACGCTAATGGTGCGTGAAGCTGTGATTTATCAGCCAAAACAATGTGCTGGAAAATGAACATAATTCATTAAGCTTGAACCAAATTTCACTTGAGCTTTCTACTCACAGTAATTCTTAGCAGAGAGGGATTGGTGTCATGAAGCAGAGACCTGTTTGCAGGATATGTTCTTATTTTTCATTCTGCTCTGCTGTTGAGATGGGAGCTTTTTCACCCAAGCTGTGCTCAGTAGAAAGCAAATGACTGAGCATCCCTTGGTAGCTCTGAAGTGCTTGTAAGAGAACATGGGGCAAAGGAAGTTATTTTACTTGCATACCTAATGTTTTGGGTGCTGTTAGCTGCCCTTCGGGTGTACTGTAGCTCGGGATGAGAGGGACAGAGCCTCTCATCAGAGTGCAGTTTAGGGGCTGGGCTGGCCTCAGCACAATGCTGCTCTTCCAGCACTGAATGAAGGTGACAGCGAGTTGTTTTAACCTATGCTGTATGCAAGCAGAGAGCTAAAAATTACTGCACAGCTTGGCATAGCTCTCTTGGGACTGCTGCCTTCCCTCTGCCCGGAGCCTGCAGGAGGATGCTCTGAAGAAGATCCCTTGCCTTGGCGTCCTGCCTTTGCCTTGTGAGAGCCGTGCTGCGCACAGTGAGATAATGACTAGTCAGGCCACAACATGTTTATTTTTAGGCGTGCTGATGTGAGCTGGGGACACGGGTTGGTCAGAAGTGTTTTTGTGCTCTTTGCTACTTCCAGTGAGGGGTTTGACAGGGCTCGAAAGCAGGGCTGAAGCTGGTGTGCCTGCTGCTAACAGCACGTGCTGCTCTGTTTTGGTAACATCCTGGGGTTGGTTATCATCTAATAACAAGGGGTTATGCCTGTTTATTAAAGAAATATGTCTGTGTTGTTATTGTGCCTTTACTATAAAAGCAGTTGGGGGAAGGAGAGGAGATGATGTGGAACTGATTGCTGGTGTAGCTACAGAGGAAGTTTGTGATACCACTGGGGTATTTGTACCATTAGATTCAATTCTTAATATAAATCAGGGTCAGGAAGCAGTGAAGTCTGTTCCCCATCGTCTCAAAACCTCAAAACCACCATGATTAAGTTCCTTCTCACCCACTTTGCACATCCAACCAAACACCAAGGATATAAACCAGAAGAATTTCCTGCCCTTCACATCACTATTTCTGCACTGACACATGTGGAAGAGAAAATAACAAAATGATTTTGAATGTTTAACCAACTCGTCAAGCTCATGAAGCTTTCAAAGGAGACAAGGGGAGATGAAGGAAGATGCTTTTGGCATGAGAGGTGTAATACAGGTGTGTGAAATTCATGCCTCAGCTGATGCTTGGCCACAGGGCTGGGAAGCTGTGGCCATGTTGAGGCTGCATCCTGCATTGCCCCAGGAGGCAGTCAGACTGTTGTCTTCCCTCTAATAATACTAGAAGCCCAGATATAGTTGGAAGTGAGGGCATGGATGACTAGTGGGAACCCATCTCTGTGCCCACTAGAGACTATTCTGGCTCCAGTGACTCCAGCCTGTTCTCTGTGGCCCACTGAGGGCTAAGAAAACAAATGTGGGGTTAGGACACTACATCTGCTGGGGCTTTTCTGCCTCAGAAACTCAGAGCTGGCACAGATAGGCCTCTTTGTCTGAGCTGGTTAGTTTGCATCAGGTGTGATGGATAGCTCTGCTTGTAGAAGTAGGCTGCACCTGTGGTTAGCTGCCAGTGTGCACTTAGCTGTTTTGGGAAGCTGCTGTACCACTGCTGCATCAGTGCAATCAGACAGAGGTGTGACTGGCTTATTTGCTTCTACTTTGATCTAGCAGAAAGTTTTTGGAAGAGGAAAGAAGGGAAAATCCCTCTCGCTTGTGCTGTGTTGTGTAAGCAGAGGGTTGTGGGCTGGTGATGTGCTTCAGGGTGGGGGCAAGGAGCTGAGTATGGGGCCGAATCCTGCCTTAAGAAGGGCCCAAAGCCTGGCCTCTGAGGCCGGGAAGCAAAGCATGGTGCTAATCAGAGGATGGGATGAATGAGCTCTTTGTTGCTGCTTAGTTCTGAAAAGTCAAACTACATTGCAGATATGGTGGCATGGTGACAAATCGTGGGGCTGCTGAGGTGCTCATGGCACTGTAGACTCAGGATGCAGGAAGTTGGTGGTGTTCTGGATGGCCTGCTAAACTCTGTGTTGCTTCTCCTGCTATGTTCCCTTTACTGCTAGCCTTCACTGAGAATCAACTTAGATGTCCGGGTAAGAGCATTAAGATATCTTAAGATAATTCTGCTGGTTTGAGGGACAAGACCTTTATAAGCGGACAGAGTGCTAAAGTGGGAGAATTGAGCTTAGGGAAAATAACGATTGGAGACCCAGGAGTTTTTCCAAGCACTGGAAGACCTCACATTCTCCATAGGACTTCTGGAAATTCCTGTACCATCTTGGCCCACCTTGAGCAGCCTGAACGCAGCCTCAATGAAGTGCAAACACTTCTTGTCATCTAGTCTTTATTTAAATAATCAGATCTGAACGGGTATCATTTTCTCTCTGGATGTGTGTTGTATCTGCCAATAGATACAGTGCCATAGTGAGCTGCAGAGGCCCAGTCTTCCAGTATACTTATGTGCCTCCCTCCTTTTCAGTTAGATCAGGTCCTGTACACTTTGGAGATCTGGGCTTAAAGCACTGTGAACCACAGACAAACCTCGCGGCATGCTTTAGACTTTTGGAAAAGAATAAAATAATTTTTACTTTTAAAATCTGCTGATCTCTCAGATGCATTTTGATTTATTGGAGAACAGAAATTTTAACCTTCAGCTTCCTTCTCAATATTCATTCATTACTTTTTTCCATTGTAGTTTATGTTCCCTGTTGCTAAAACTAACAAAATATTTACGCTAACAAAATGCCATTTCCCTGCTGGGCCCCAAATTAAACATTCCTGGAAAGGCAGGAGGCAGTTGCTGTATTCTGTGTTGTGAATTAACATGTTTGCATAACTTAATGGTCAGTGCATCAGATAGAAATTCCAGAACAGATCAATCTTTAGCACTGCACTTGACTTCATGGGCCAAGCAACCTTCTCACTGTATGGCAGTGCCACATGGGCTGCTGAAATGGCCTTCTGGTATGAGGCTATCCATCACTGGCTTTGTGTCTGGTTTGTGTGAGGAAACCACAGAGAATGAAAATAAGTCAAGTACCCTACTGAAAAGCAGACTTAATTCCTCTCAAAGCAGCTGTGAGTGGTGGCACCATTCAGAAAAACAGCACCAACTTATGAAGAAAAGCAGTGAATTCTTTTACCTTCAGTGGACAGACCTCGAAAAGCCATCTTTACTTCCAGCTGCATCTCTTTGTGCTGTGAAACCCCAGTTATGGGATCTGAGAAACACCACTCTGATGTTGCTGTCTCAGCTCCTGTTATCTCAGCTGCAATGTATGAGCTGCTTCAGAGGAAACCGCCCGTGAGCATATTATTTCCTGTCCTGTGCTCTGAAGCATTTTCTCCTTTAACAAAACATGGCAGGATTCTTCTTAAATGTACTTCTTTTCCCCTGCTCTATTTTCCTTGCCAAATTGAGGCTTGATCCACATTCAGTCAGATAAATGGAAAATACTCCCCTAGACTTCCAAAAGGGCAAAGGTCTAAAGGATGGTTTTTATTTGAAAGAAGAGGAGGAGAGATTACAGTACTTACCCTTTGACTGACACAGAAATGACACTGAATAGCAAGTAGCATCGCCAGTATTTCTAAAATCTTGGGTGATGCTACCAAGCTTGTAAGGTGCTCATTGAAATCATTACTACGTGCCTCACTATTACTATTTATTTATGTTAACAAATTGCTGAGGCAGTCGGGCTGAAATCCAAATATCCTAGCTGCTAGCAGAAACCTGAAAAATAAACCGTGCCTAAGTAGTGCATAGTCTCCAAATTAGGTTTGCCCACATTCATTACCCATAAGAACCATTTTATCCTATCCTGTGTTTTACTTAAGTCTCCGTGAGGGTAGAACAACGTCATAGATAATGTGCAGGGAAAAACTGAGTGCTCGTAATTAAGATGTGAACACTTTTAGAATTGTTGCTATGTGTTCCAATTGATGGAGCCCACCTTTCACATTACTGCTTAGATCCACCCAAAAATTTATGACACAGTTTCTGATAACATGTTGTGGCAATCTGGGATTAAAGGGGAATGATTCTCTGAAGAACAGACAGGACCAAGTTATTAAATGGCCTCTTTTCTCCATGGCTAGCAGAGTTTCTACAAAAACAAAGGATTTAAAAAAAACCCTAGAATTCATTAAACACATTTCTGTCCCAGAAATATTTACACTGCTTTCTTAGAGCAGATAATATCTGCTCTTAAAAAATGCAGCAATATGCAGGATATTAAGATTTGAAACATTTTTACTAGTTCTACTTCTTAAAAAAACGTGCAGATTTTTTGCATATTTATCTTATATCCCATGCTTTATTTCTCAGGTTGTGCTATTCCATCTATGCCATTCAATTTCATTTTACTGTCATTTCAGTTTTCATTTCCAGCTGGACCTATCTCACTTTTATCTCTGTGTTCAGTCGCCCCTCACAGCCAATCATATTAAAATACCAGAGGTTTATAACTCTGCTAGTATTTTCTTAGTGCTTTTTGCTCAACATCTTGTACTCTTCTTGTTCTAGGAACAATGGTAGGCTTTCCAAACATTCTTCTTTTATTGTTCAAATCTACTTACAATCATTGTAATCTGCTTGTAGATTTTTTTTTTTATGTACACCCACAATAAGAATTAAAGAATATACTGAAATTTACAGGTAGGCAGTGGTCCTGTAAAACTTGTCCATAATCAAACATCGGAGTTGACAGTCTAAGTTAACAAAATCCTCAAATATCCAGGATGTGTCTCTGAAAACCAGATACCTCATTTATTTACTGCACAGGACTGATTTTTTTTCGTATATGATCATATTTTCACTTTGTGTATTTAGGAAACACAAAACTAATACATGTTATCAGCGTGTAAGAGTTTTCCAAGTTCTCCTTTTCAGTAAGTTCCCTCTATTGTGGCAAGAAATTGTTTTGTTTGAGCAGATGATCACTAACTCCTCTCTGCCATATTGCAAATTGTGTGGTTTTGGATGTCTGCTTTCTAAATGAGCGCATTTGATATAATAAATGCCCAGACATAATTGTTGTCTTAAGCTGGTCAGCTTAGTCATTACAAAAAATATTGTTTCGTAACAGCAGTAGTTCTTCTCATAACTGTTCAGTGTACAATTTATGGGAATGCAGGGAATGCCACAGGTTAATTAATAAACTGTGAGTACACACTTTCCATTATTTATTAATTTGTGATTACATCACTTGATTCAAGCAGTTAAACTCTCCTTTTTGACTGGACAACGGAAATGTGATGAGTAGGAAATGAATGAATTCTAAATCCAGATTTGTAATGCAATAGCATCAATCACAAATGCATAAAAAAGGCAGAGTTTGCCCCAAATGTCTTACATATGGCAAGAAAATGGGTGCATGAAGAAAGAGAACAGGAAAATCATCTTTGTCACTGCAGTGCTTTTGGTGCTTTGGCAGCTAAGCCTGTCACTAGTTTTATTTTAAATAAAGAAGAGCTTTAAGACAGGATCAGAGAAGACAGCAATGTGTAGAAGGGGCAGGAGAAACAAATGAGTTCCTTATTCAAACATGTAAGCAGTGATGAAAAAGGTATAATGGGACAAGCGGAACTACAAACAGATACCAAATGAGAGATCATCAGTAGAAAGTGGGTGCAAGAATCATGGAGGTGAAGACAGCGAGTAGCCAAAAAGAAAAAGAGAACAAAATAGAGGCATTGTCAAGGTCATCAAAATGATGGGATTTGTAGCATTTGTCATTCTCTGTCCAGAAAAAAAGATGTGATGGCTCCAGTGTGAGATGAGGGAGACCAAATGTTTAAGCATCTGGTTGAAAAAGAAGGCTATGTCTAACACATAATTTGCTGGAAGAATTTGAGAGACTTCAACTTAAACTGAGTATAAAGAGTTATGGAGTGGTCCACTAGATGAGGACAGCCACCCATGCAGCAGGCCTGAGGGATAAGCAGCAGGGTGTTACTTACAGGGGTAAGAGGAGAATGGAGAGAGCCTGGGAGAAAGACAGCAAGCATTAATTATAGTGAGTCTGAAGCTGATGACTGAACATCCCTAAGAGAAATGGAGAGATCCCCAACAGGAGAGCTGGGGAGAACTGGTAGTGTAGGGAGGAGTTTGTTGTTACCTAGAGGCATGTTTTCCCCTGTAGGGTAGTGGTGGTGGAACTAGTGGCTGCAGTCCCACTGACTGAGAGAGAGTGGAAGCTTTTGTTTGCTATTTGCTGAGACTGGTGGTAAAAAGTCAGTTTTGTCCAAAGAGACAGAAAATTAAAGCTAGTTGCATCCTCAGCAGCAGTCTGCTTGGAGCGGATTTGCAATGTGTGCGTAATGCACAGGTGTATGAAGTTAAATGGGAGACTTTCCATCTCCATTAACTTTTCATCTTATATATAATAGAGGATGAAATACATATACATTTATATGTAAGAGCGAACAGTAGTTTAGATTTTAGATGTACAGCTTGCAGAGAATGCAATGAAAATACAGTTTTTGTCCTATGAAACTGTGCTTCATTTGGTAGTGGCAGTTGGGTTCTTCAGCTGGGAGATGCACATCCAAAGCAGCACAAACAGCAAAATATTCATAGTATCTGGTGGCTGGCCAGCAATGCAGGGGAAGGTTCAAGTCATTCAACAATATCTGTCATGAAACTGCTATTTATTCAACTTTATTATTCTAAAGTTCCATGTGTTTTTGCTATTCTGTGAATATGCTGGTCTGGCAAAGTTCTTACAGATCCCTAAAAAGGTGACTGTTCTTAGAATTATGTGTTGTTTCTGGTTTCTTTTTTTAATTTTATTTTATTTTTCAATGGCTGGAAGTCAATTGATCTTTTTGTAACTGGCAAGCAGGGGTAAAACATACTTAGAAAAAGCTATATCCCATGGAATTCTTGGCTTGCTTTCTTAAACTGTGGCAGGACATCCTGATGCTATGAAATTACATGGAAAAAAAAGTCTTGGAAGAAAAGGCTGGGATTAGTAGCTTTGTTACTGAATGGATTTGATGAGTTCTTGCTTTGATAGGAACATCATGATGTTGAAAAGTAACAAAATCTTTGAAGAGCTCTGGCAGATTTTGAAATGAAAATTAAATGCGAAACTGTGGAACATTTTAAAGAATAGGCACTTCATGTTTATTAAGCCCTCTCCTTGACTTATAGGTACTGAGCTTGTCTCTATAAAAGAAACATCTGGCTTCTTTGTTGTCCTTATTAAATTATTCCAGTGTTTTGGGAGTAAAAAATAGCACTGAGAGAAAGGGGAAGCAAAGCAGAGAAGGACAGCAAATAATGCAGTCATTTCCCTCTAGTTGCACCCCAAATGCTGTATAGAGTGAGGCTGATCAAGAGGCAGGGAGAGAGGAGGAGGGAGGGAGCAAACATCTGGACCAGCAGTTTTTCAGATTACCAGAAATTTGTGACATGTTACTTGGAAAAGATGTAATTAAGATTTATTTATTTTTTGAATGCTCTGCTCTTTTGTATTGTTTTAGTACACATGGCATTCATATAAATCAATTACAATAATAATAGCCTGTGAATACAGTGTCTCATCCACAGCCCACTGCAGTCTATGTGAGGCTTTCCATTGACTTCACTCGGCACTGAATCAGGCCCAGAGCCTTTGATCAGCCAGCAAGAGCCTTTAAATCCCCCTCATCCGTCTGTGTGGGAGAGGTGGCAGTTTGCTTTGCACGTCTTGCTGCTGGATGTGGCTTTTTGGTCACCTCGCCTTCCCCACCGACCTTGCCTGGTTCCTGTGCACAGGGGGTTGTGGCAGGTTTATGAGGCTGGGCTTAGTGGGTTTGTTTGGCCGCTGGGAAGCTGAGAGTTCTGTTGAGAAGGTTGTGATAGATGAGACAATGTGACACAAAGAGAGATACTCAGATATTTATTGAGTCTTTTGTGAGGAAAACACTGTGTCCTGAGCCATAAATCCAGTTCCCAACTCCCAGTTTAGGCATGGCCTAAGGCCTATGCTGGTCCAGCTGCCTGCATCTTTGCAGGAGATCAGCAATGCATATATGCAGTTAAAAAGAATCCATTAACCACCAGTAAGCTGAGTTAAAGCATCCCACGTTGCCACCAGGAAGATTTGGCTGCCGTAAGCAGTTCTGAACCAACACACCCAGCTTTCCAGTTATGCTGAGAGCATGCATGCAGCCTGCTATGGCAGCTCAGCTGACAGCTCATAATTACTTCAGTTATGAAAGCACATTTGTTTCTGAATATGGGGCCATGTGTAAGATAAACATGGAGACTGGGAAAGCAGTGCAACAAAAGTGACATTATATACTTGCTTCTAGCCAATTGGAAAAGCAATCAACTCATCTTCAGCTCTGCTGTGACTTCTATAAGTCATTTAGCTACTGTCACTTCCCCAGTAAATATCTTTTGAATGTAGAACTGGGGAAAAAAAAATCTATTGTTTAAAGCAAACAGTTCCACACCACATTAAACACAGTGGCTCTCTCTTTATTATCTGCTGATGAAAAGAAAAAGATGTCTCCATAAGAAAAATGCTATTATAAAATAAGAAATTATGGGAAAGGAGTAAATCACATTTCCTGTGTAACAATATAGCAGAAAAGAGTCCTCACTTCTCAGTGCCTTTCCATCATTAGTGAAATCCAAACTACTTGGAATTACTTTTAAGCGTATGCATTCATAAGAAAAGAGAGCAAGAATAGTTCGTGTAGTTTTGAGGAATTGTTTTCCAAATAAATTCCATTCCACAGAGCTGGCAGTGGCTATTTGGTAAAAGAGAAAAGACAAAAAGAGAAAGGCCTTGGTTGGGATATAGGACTTTGGATTCATTTTGTAAAGGGTAAAATTATTTTGTGTTCTGTATCTTGAGCTTAGAACAAACCCAGACATATTTAATGGAAAAGATATTACACCAGTGATTTTTACACTATTGATATGCCAGCAAAGCCCTAATCCAGTGTCTGTTAGTGATGGCTCCATGAGATTCGGTCGACTCCAGTGGTCTTTGGAGTAGGTCCAAAGACAGTTTTGTGCACTCAGTAATAATCCTACTGCAGGATAGGATGCGATTCACAGAATCCAAAAGGAATTTCCTCATTTATTTCCTTAGTCTTTGAATCAGACCAATGTGGTGACACCTCATTCCATGCTGACCATCTCAGGGTTTGGTATCTCGTCACTGAGGCTTACTTTGTTACCAAAGGGCAGCACAGCCATATTCAGAGGACATCCCTTCAGGCTGCCAGCTCTGTCTGGTTCCGGCTGAGTGCTCCCATCTTGACTCACTGGGATGGAAAGAGCCTGACTGGTGGAAGGGGCAGCTAGCTACCAGGTAATTGAAACCAGATAACATCAGTCCCACCTCTTCTGGTCATTGTGCAACTAACTTAGGGTGTTCTCAGTGCATATGACTCAGCTGAATTACTTGGCGCTTGAAGGTCACTGGGAAAATCATAAAGAATCAAAATTTGTGCATTAATTTGAATAATCACAGGTATAATAGAAAAAAGTAATGAATGCATTACTTTCTCTTTTCATCTAAAACAGCAGTTAGTCTCAAAAATGTAAGAAAGAGGACATGGGCAGATCTTCAGCTTATACAAGCAGTGTAAAAAATTCTGCCATCCTGAGAATTACTTTGATTAGCAGCAGCATCAGTTCCTGAAATAAGATCAGGAATCACTGTATGCATTACGAGTACGTGATAAGGGATATCCTGAATAATATGGAGACTACTGAATGGACAGCTTATATCAGGAGAAGGTAGAATTAAGTGACTTGCGAAGGCTTGCTGTGTTATTTAGTGAAAGAGTCCAGGCCAGGATGCAGCATTATTTTCTCCTTTTTTAATTCTCTGTTCTCCTTTTTTTTTTTTTATGACGTTATTACCCAAAACTGTTAAGCAGCTTTAAAGAGGAACGTTGACTCATGTTTGCAGTAAACATTCACTTGTGTTATTCCTTAGGATTAATGCATTCTGCTACTCTTCCCTTGAAATCATTTGTGTTGGTTTCACAAAGGTGTAATTTCTCACTGGCTTAGAGCTGGGCTGGTGCTCACTTTATCTCCCCAGCTAATCAAGTTCAGGCATGCTCAGTCTTTGCATAGGGGTTTGCCAAGGAGAATCCAGGGTGCCAGACGAACTGCTGGTGAGCTTTGTGAGGTGAGTTGTCTTGCTCTGAGTTGGTGCTGAAGCAGTGAGTCAGCCCAGGCTTGGGGGTGGCACATTATGTTTGTGACTGTGAATGATCCACTGGTTCTGCATAACATTAAAAGGATTAAAACTAAACCCAAACAAAAATAAACCAAGGTGTTTTAGACTTTGCCTTAAATAAATACTTATTTCACTAATACCTATCTTAGAAGGGAAGCCATGATGAAACACAGTGAAATATAAAATCACAAAATTACAGGATAGTTTGGGTTGGAAGAGACCTGAAAGATATCCATTTCCAACCCCTTATCATGGGCAAATACACCTCCCACCAGCTCAGGCTGCCCAGGGCCCCATCTGACCTGGCCTTGAACACCTCCAGGAGTGGGTCATCCACAGCTTCTTTGAGTAGCCTGTGCCAGTGCTTAACTATGCTGGTAATGAAGAATTTCTTCCTTATATCTAATCTTATTCTACCCTCCTTCAGCTTAAAGCCAAGAGGAAACCCTTATCCTTCTACATACCCTGTAAAAAGTCCCTTTTCAGCTTTCCTGTAGGCTCCTTTTAGGTACTGGAAGGCCATAGTGAGGTCCCCCAGAGCCTTCTTTTCACAAGTCTGAAGAACCCCAATTGTCTCAGTCCCTCTTCATAGTAAAGATCTTCCAGCCCTCTGGTCATCCTTCTGCCCCTCTGGACTTATTCCAATAGGTCCAAGTCACTCTTATGCTGGGGCCCTAGATCTGAATGCAATGTGTCAGGAGCAGATTAGAGTGGAAAAATTCACCCCCCACTGCTTTAGGAAGGTACCTGTGACACGATGTTTAAAGGGGAAGGAGTCTGTGGCTGTACCAAGCTCCATGAGAGGACAGTCTCACTGTGGTGCTGCTCAGAGCTTTTGCATTAGCAGCCAAGATATTCAAGAGGCTTGAGCACACACCTTTGGTGAGAGGTGGGAGATGCAGGCTATTTTAGACTGTGAAGAGGAGTGCAGGGGAGATCAAATAGCCTCCTACAACTATTTGAAGGACACTTACAAAGATGTGAACGACAAACTTTAAGGAATGCTGGATGATAAAGCAGTGAGCAATAAGAAATTACTGCTTGGGAGGCTGAAGTTACACATAAAGAAGAATTTTTCATTAGGAGGGTGGAGCAGCACTGGAAGCATTCCTGGTTACCCAAGCCGTCATGGTATCTCTCTCCTTGGACACTTTCAAGGCTTGGCTAGACAAAGCTTTGGCTGACCTGACCTACTGTCAGCATTTGTCTTGCTAGGAATGGGAGGTTGGACTGGAGAGTTGTAGAGATTGCTTCCAGCAAGCGTTTCTCTGATCTTATGATATCCAGTGTGGAATTTCCTTTAAATTATGTCATTAAAGGTCGACTCTGTGGGACTTGCCAGTCTCCATTACAAATCCCTTGTCCTGATTTCCCTTCTGCTGGTGTCTTTGTTCATCTGCACTGTCAAATCCCATCATACCACCTTGCAGCGTATGTCAAGCATTGCCACCTATGCAGAGAGTATTCTCTGGGCTCACTGAAAAAATATTTGCAAGCCAGAAAGCATGGTTGTTCTTTCTGTGGTGCACCTTCTGCAAATCAGTCTGTCAGTTCAATAGCCTGAAAAAGCTTTGTTACCCCAGATTGCATTGCATATGCTAGCTTTATTTTCAGAGGAGTTGTGAAGTACTTCCTGGATATTGTTTGAATCCCTTTTTTACCAGCTTCATCCAAAGAAAAAACAACCACAGCTTTAGCCAGCTCTTGACTACATTGTGGATCACTTAATACCACTGTTATCAAGAAAAATCTACACCTATTCAGTGAAATTATAAGACAAGTAGGAAAATTGGAAACTGTACAGTTCTGCATGCCTCTCTCATTGCTATTGCTATAGAGACACAGCCATAGCAAGCCCTCATCTGAAGCCTAGCCAGACATATTTTATATAATAAGAAGGTATTTTGAAGTGTTTGGGCAGATAAGTGAAAAGCAAGTGGCAATCTACCCCGTTTATTTTTTGTCAGTGGCTATTTGCTTTCTGGGCTGAAATAATTTACTGTTCATTTTCTGTCCAATATGAAAGATAAATGAGGGTGAATTCTTCAATGAGCAAAACATACATTTGGAAACATCATTTTAGTATCAAAATGAGATTTCCATAAGACCTTGCTGAATGAAGCTGTAGCATTATGTCTTGATCCTTCACTAGGAAAGGAAAAGCAGCCAGAAATTTCAGGACTAAATCATCTTTTAGTTCATCTTCCTCTTTCTTTGTTATTTTTTTGTTTATAGAAAAAGTGAATTTATTGAGCATGGAAAAATACCAGATTGACAGCTTTGGAAAATAAAAGCCTGTCTTAATCCAGAGTGTAGATGTGGCACAGTCAGTAATAATGCAGAATAACTCCCTGACATCTAAAGAAGTCATTGCAAATTGTTTGGCAGAGGATGGGTGCTCTGTCCCAGCACTTACCCAAGTACGTTGGGATGGCACAAGTGACAGACAGTGCTGAAGAGCTCAGCAGTCAGTTGTGCTTTGAGTTTCTCTGTGATGCTCTCATTCCCGAGCCACTCTGCTAAGAGGAGTATGGAGCAAAAGAGATCAAGTAGGGGAGGTTTATGCTTACTAAGAAGTCACTTTAATTACCGGTGAGGCTGTCAACAATTCACTGCGATAGAAGTAGCGGCATCATTTGTGGTGTCTGTAGAGACAGTCCAACCCTAAGCAGGAAAACGCTGACTTCTGTCCCATGTAACAGGCAGGGACATGGTGCCAGGCTCTCCGTGTTCATTTCATTGCTTCTTGTCTGGTCATGGCAAGTATTTCCACTTGTGCCTCACTGTTATTATCTGTAAATAAGACTGTTGCTATCCCAGCCCAGAGAAAAAGTAAAATTCCCCGAATCTCAGAAACATCCTTCTCTCATAAAGCAAACGTTCGGGTTTGATGTACTGTCTGATGTCTGCTGTCACAGTACTACAGTGTGTCAAAAAAGATGACAGATTGTACCACCACTAGTTTTCATCTTATAGCATGAGTGTATGAGACTTGGTATGCACCTACAAAGCTCCTAATTCTGTGCTGACTCAAAGAGTAGGAATGAATGCTTTCTGCAAATGTCACTTGCCCTTGATACTATATTCCATATACTGGAGTGTGCTGTGGCTTTGGGTCCAGCAGGAGCCAGGGGAAGTCTATGCACCCGTATCGGCATGGATGTGGTGGATGGACAGCACTGCCGATTCCCTTGCTGTCAGTAGTCAGGATATTAGTGCTTTTTAGAGACAATCCAGCCCCTGCCCTCTTATTTTCCTCCTCACCTACCATTCATGTAGGCTGGGGAAAGCTGTAGGGGGGGTTGTCAGTTGGGTTTGGTGTAGTCAGTCTTTTTTTGCATGCTTCAGGGACACTGCTGTGTGCAGGAAAGATTGTTTTTATTTTGCATTTTTTCTCTGAAGTATATGACTTTTTCATCAGGGTGAAAATCTGTCAAATGGCCATTTCAGACTGCCTAGAAATTATGAAGCTCTGGAATCTATTAAAACATAAATGTCAGAAGAAAATTACTGCAGTTTCTCTGGCCTTTCTTGTTTTACTCCTTGATGTTAACTTTCCTTGTTTGCTGATGTGTGCTTTCTGTGCCGCGATTAAAGAAAAAAAGGGCTCTTCTGAAAAAAAGGTGCCATCATTATGAACAATTTATATACGTGCTCTACATATGTCTATGTATGTGCAGGGATTTCCATCAAGATAAACCTGCTTAGAAAAATGCTGTGGTCAGAAAAAAAAGAATAATAAAAAAAAAGAGAGTAGAGAGAGACCAGATGTCAGAAAACCAGAACTAAATCTTTCTCTTTTTTTTTTTTCCTGTGAACATTTCTGAATTATACCGTAATGCACCATAACAACAAACAACATGTTTTCTTAAGTGTAAGTAGATTTGCTGTTGAGGAAAATTGTGCCAAAGCTATTTTTAAGCAAACAGATGTCAAGGGCTCGAACAGAACCTGGAGTACATATAGCCTTTATGAATTACACTTGTACTCTGAGGCACACTGGAGACAGAGAGCTTGTTAAATTTTACTAGATTGTCTGCAAAAAGATGCTATTTAGATGACTACTTGATATGAAATTGATTATGGCATATACACCAGTCCTTTCCAAAGCTCAATCTATAATCCTTGATTTTCTTCTAAAGCACTTTGTACTTCTAATATAGCATTAAAATTCAAAGGAGGCTCAGATTCTCAGCTGCTGTCAGTTGGCAGAACTCTCCAGGCTTATTTCTGCTAGCTCTGAGGAGACTGGAGGGAGACTTGGCCCAGCATAGGGTGGTCAGGGGCTGTGGGATGTCCCAGGCAAGGGCAAGTGGTACCAGGAGCAAGTACAGAGTGGTAGCATGTATCCCTTCTACTGAAATACTTCTATCTCTATAGCAGTCATCAGGAGCTACTGATGTACTCAGTATTGGGAAAGAGATCTGTACAGACAAAACAAAAGAGATCCTAATTTTTGAATGCATTGTGAATTTTATTTTCTTTGAATTCTTCCTGGGTAAATGTGTTTAGTTTATTGCATATTTGACTGTACTACTGGGAAAAGGTGTGGGGCAGCCTTGTAGGTTTCAAGGACTTAAGAACTGGAAACGTACAATTAATTTTAGTTGAGGAATTACAATGGATTTAGATGCTTTAAGCAGCAAGGAACAAGCTAAGGGTCCTGTGCTGTTCTGCAGGTCTGAGCACATCCAGACACAATTTGCTGATATGAGCAAAGTTATGACTATACCATGCCTACAAGGACAGGAGGGTTTCTCAGTCGGCTCAGCAAAGCCTGATGCACTCTCACCCGTGTGCTCCCCTGCACCACAGTGAAGGTGTTGATGACAGTGGGCTGTGAGGCTGGAAGCAAAAATCAGGCGTGTTTTACACTTTTACACTAGGAAGGCTGGCAGGAGACTCCTTTTCCATGTTTGCAAATAACATAAAGTGAAATTCATCAGCTTTGTGGTTTTTGAGCAGGGCCACAGTGAATCTATCAGGGCGCACGTTTCCAAAATTTATCAGTGCCATAATACCTCCCAGTAGCTGTGTATCAAAGAATAAGACAATTTAATTTTCTTGAGCACATACTGTAAGCTGCACCAGAAGGGGAAAGATTGCAGAGTTCTGTTTGATTGGTGCAAGTAGCGCAGGGGATCTAAAACACAGTGAGATAATGTTATAGTCCCCAGAAAATGGTCTTAGTGAAGCAGCAGTGATACCACATCCCAGTGATGTCCCCAGTTATCATCCCTGATGGGGCATCCATCAATGTAAAAGGTGCCATTTTGTCTAAAATGAAGTCTAGAACTTGTCATGTGTTCGAGTGCTGTTGCCTCATCAGTTATATTATAGGTTAGGCTTATATTATAGGTAGAATATTCTGGGGAAAAGATTTAGCCATTTTAGTGTATGTGCAGCATGTTCTGAGTTCTATGTCTCTTGCCATTTTGTGATCCACCAGCATTTGTTGTGATTAGTATTAGTAATAAAATCATCAAGGCTGTGCAAATTTTTCCAAAGCCTGGTTACAGATATACACAAGAGTGTAAAGAAAATTGCTTTAGCTTCACAACCATTAAAAAAAAGCTGAGATTCTTGGATTTACTGCCTTGCAAGCTGCACGAATTGGGGTGATGGCAGATAGAGTATTGGATTTTGAGCACTGTATTTGTCTGTTCTGGAATTTCTTTATACCTACAATACATTATAGCACAGCTAGAGTTGGATCTCACTAGTACTGCTTCCTGTGAGTTGAGTTAGCTGGAACTAAGGCAAATAACTTCTTGTTACCAGTGCTGACAATCAAATAAACCATTTGGGGGTGAACTCAAGGAGGAAAGTTTGTTTGTTTTGTTTGGTTGGTTTTTTTTGTATCTGAGTGAAATTAACCAATAATAGCTTTAATTCAGACACAAGACTTTCCTTCAGACAAAAACAAACGTATTTCGAGAAGCGTCATTATAGCATGTCAATCTGAGAAATCATCTTTTTAAATAACTTCTTACAGAACTCTTGTAGTAAAATGATTTAAATGATTTTCTATTTTTCTATTGAAATGCTTGAGTGAATATTCTAAATTTATATTTTTTAGCACTTGTAATTTAAATAAATGTAATTTAAATTGACCCTACAAGATATGCCATACTCACAATTTCTCAGATTTCTGGAAAGCAGACACAAAAGCATGAAATTTTATCTACTAGGAACTAAAATGTTAGCTCAAGAGAATGATACCTTACAAGCATTAGTTTTAATTTTTCCTTAGGATGACAAAATTCGTTGAGTAGATTTGGGCAGGAGTGTTTATCAACTTTGCTTTCATAAAATCCATGTACCTCTGGATAGCCCAGGGGCTACAAAGTGGAAACCAGATGTATGATCTGGGGAAAATACACTGTGTAGCCTCATTGCAACTCAAGCGGTGCAAACTGGTATTGTTCATTAGTGCAAAGGAAAGGCCTGGATCAGATGAAGTTGTGAGTGCCAACCCATACTCCTCCAGATGAAGTTGGGCAGAAAGGGACTTGAGTTTCTTCTCACAGGCTCCCAACAGAGTTGAGAAAGGTGACAGTAGCACACATGGCAAAGTGGGAAAGGATGTCTTCATCCTCTGGGAGACGGCAGTGGCAGAGGGAATGTGTATGCTTGAAGGTGGCGATGCTCTGGAGAAGGCAGACTAAGAGCAATGGTAATGGTTGTGCTAGGCCTAGGTTTGTGAGAGGAAACAAGAAGATTACCTCACAAAATAAATATTACTTATGTTATTCGCTTTAAAAAGGAAAGTTAATGCTGAGGCATCGTGCCCAAATATAAGAGATTTATCCTTCTCTTAGAACTTTGCTCCTTCTGCCAGAAGTAATGCATTATTGCATTATGTTCTCCTGTGGGACTGCACCACCATCTGGTTTGACCTATTGTTCTATGGACTTCTAAGACTGTGTTTAAGTATCAAACATACATTCTGTATACAGTTATGTGCACAATTATTTATACAGTTACACATGGACAAATGTTTATTGAGAAGAGCTGCGGTTTATGACATGTAAGCAGTGCCTTACAGGCTGTAGTAAGTGTTCACAAGACTTCCAACCCAAGGCGCAATTGTTCCACTTAGAAATGAAATCCCTAGTCAGTGTATGTTTTATTACACTGCTGAAGAATGCATTTTCCTCTCCAAATCTGATTCACTTTTGCTTATGATGTATTGAAACATCTCTTTTTTGTAATGCAGAGGGACTTACAAGACCCTTTGCCAGCAGAAGGACTCTACTAAAAGGTGTTTTGGGTGAGAGAGGCTGCAGTATACAATACTATGGGCAGGTATGGGCACGGCTGGCAAAACAAGTCCCCAAAGGAGTTGGCAAGACCAGATTTTCTTCTCACCCACAAAAATAATTTTAAAAAAGCCTCACTTGTCTTCCAGCTGGGGCACCAAGTGGCTTTCCTTTCTTGATATAGGATGCTTTCAGCCACCTACCATTTCACTTCAGTTATTTGTAATTTAACTGAAGCTGAGAAGTTATGACCTTACAAGACAGGGTGTCTGTATTTTAAACCTGCTTGTGGACATCATTGCATATAGTGGATTTCATGCTCCGTGTGTTGAGTCCCTTGGAGGGCCTTTGGAGGTTTGAACAATGCACGCCCACACCTAATGCAACCTTCCTGCATTCAGGGACGTTTCTTTCTGCATGGAAACAGTGATATATGAACATCTAGAGCCATGGTATGTGACCATGGTCTGTAGCAGGATGCGAGCGTGGTAATGATCTGCTTGTGTGCATGCTAGAAAAGTGTTGCTCCATTCACAGATGGCTGTAAGGGAAGTAACCACAACACTGCAAAGAACGTCTTAATACTATGGGCTAGAGCTTCACAAGCAAAAGAAAACCCCAGTGAAAACAAACATCTCCCGGGCTAATGTTGTGTAAATGGGAGTGTGAGACAAATATGCTGGAGGAAGGCAGGGTGGATGTGGAGCTGTTTAGCATGCTCTGTTGCTGGGGGTCTTTTTCCTATCAGGGCTCAGTCAAGCACAACCTCAGGTTTTAGCAGCTGGTTAGCCACATCCATTTCAGTTTTTTGTTAATTTTATTGTATTATTATTGTTATTGTTATTTTTTAACCAGGAGGGTTGCAGTGGTTTTCAGCTTGCTACATCTCTGCAGAGCCCAAGAGCTTCTCCTCTGTGTAGTGTGAAGAAAGGAGAACGATAAATTTGAAATGAAAACAAAGTAGAAGAAATAGATCACTGGTATTGCTGAATGTGAGAGAATGCTCTCCACAATGCTGAAGTTGCATAAGTGCCGTCTTTGTTTCAATCAAAAATCTGCTTTTTGGGTTGAAACAAGGCCACCCACCACTAACAAGGCCAGGAATGAGATTTCCTAATGGTTCGAAGGGAATTTAGGATTCTGATGGTGCATTTGATTTTGAGTATGGTTCGTATAGCTGAAGAAACAGGAATGCAGTCCCTCCACGACAGCCAATACATACAAAACTGTCTCAGTGCAGATACCACCCAGGCAGCCTTGCTACAGGACTAATGGGTCTGAAGGGGAACCATATTCCTTTGTGATTGGGGGGAATGATAAAGTGATAAGGGAACTCAAAGGGAACGACACAAAGTGTTTTGCAGCATTTGGGATAAATTTTATGGTGAGATGGTTTGATTACAGGCGCTGTTTTTTGGCTACACAAGTCCTCAATGGCAGCGAATCAGCCTAAGCTGAATTTGGCTTAGGTAGTGCATTATATAATCCTCTGAAGTTTGCATGGAGTGTGTTTTCCTATTTGAGTTTTTTTTTTCCCTTCATTTCCTTGGTTAGTTCCTGAAACATTCCCTCTTTCCTTTTTTAACAGTCATCACCAGCTAGGGAGAAATAGACAGTCTGTATTCAATGAATGTGCTGTTTTTTCTGCTTTTGTACTGCATGTCAAAGCACAGTTCAGTGGAGAAATAGGTGAAGCTATTTGCCACAAAGCACAAGTGCTATGTTATATGCCTGCCCTATTCAGCTTAATGTCTTCTTTAGCTGTGCCCTCATCCTGTACCTGCCCTACAGGTAGTCTTTTACTCACAGGAGTGAACCGTGTCACCTCCTAAACTAAAGCCCATTTTCCAAAATGGATATGTTAGCTCTGTTATGTTGCTTGTCTATAAGAACAGGGTCAGATCCCATCTCTCAGCCATCAGTCAGGAGCTGATGGTAAATGTTCAGCACATAAGTGTGGTGATCTTTTTCCACGTGTTTCTTGCCAGCTCAGAGCAGCCAGGCATTTTGAGAGTTTCCAAAGTTGGAGGCTGCATCCACAACAGCGTTCAGATCATTTTCAGCAGTAAAAAAAAATAAATAGTGCACAACATGATCACGAAGTATCTCTGAGATGGCAGTTGGCTTTCCCAGCAACATCTAGTCAAATTACACCACCTGCAAGCAGTGAAAAACCCAAAAGAACAAATTGAGAGATAGCAGAAAAAATGTTATCACTTTAATGAACAACTCACCTTTTCTTCCTGTAGCAAGAGTTTATTCTGCCCCAGGTAATTGGATTTGACACATTTTAGCCATGCTAACCTTCAGCTTTCAACACATCTCTCATATTGTGGTCAATTATTTTTCAGCAAGGCAAACACCATCTGCAGTTATGCTAGTGAAAATAAAATCACATGGGCCATCAGCTCTCATGCTTCAAGGCATAAGCTCACAACAGCTGAGGTCAGGAAGAAATCTCAGCACTTGCAGCGGACTGGGGCTTCGACACCTTCTCCTATAGCATCTGGAAGTGACGGCTGCTGGACGTGAGGGGACAGCTTCGGCAGGCCAAATCCTGCTATGATGGAGATCAGGTCTTTATGAGGCTTTTCTGTGACAGGCTATTGTTGTACTTACCAATTTGTTCTCCTCCTGAAACCAAGCCTACATGATTGGCATTGATTACTTTTCATTCTTGGCTGAGTGGGCAGTTGCAACAAGAATAGGTCACACAGGAAATCTGTGGCAGAGCCAGAAGTGAAAATCCAGCTGCCTTACCCTGGTCATATGCAAAAGAACCAAGACCAGTTTTCTGTCTTGCAGAAAAGCCATTTTAATGAGAGCAGCCTAGAGGGGCTTGCATGTGTTGCAGGTGAGTGATTCAGTGTGTGGTTCCAGTGAGAACAGATTTCCTTCACCACGAAGCCAAAAACAGGGATTCCATATTGCTGCTTGTGCTTTCTTCTGTGAATCCTTGTGTAAATTGCTGCCTCACTTTCCCCACCTAATGTAAAGCCATGTAATCTCTCAATTTTTTTTATTTTTTTTTTAATTCAGTGGATTGAAATCTCCAGCTGCAAATATAACAAGCTTATTTACGTTGGTACTTTCTTTAGAGTGGCATAGTGTGATTGACTTACTTTATTGCTAGGGAGGAAACATGCCTCTTCCTCTCCCAGATTTGTGTAATGGCCAGGATGAATGTTGTTGCACCATTAGCTATGCTAGACAGCTTCTCTTCTTGGACAAAACTGGGTGGATTCACTGCCTATATCTAACTACAGCTCTCGGAGGACGTTGGATGATTTCTTTCCCTTAATCACATCGAAAGGACTTGACAGTCTGTATTGTGGCTTTATAAGAACACAAATTTGCAAGGAACTTTATGGATGGAATAAATCTTTTTAAGGGAATGCCAGGACTCTAGGACACTTGAGATTTGGGGTTTGAGTGTGTATATATTTATTTGTATATATGTTTACAGTTCTCTATTTCCACAAGCCTCTCTGTGGAATAAGAATAATGATTCCCTCCCCTCGTGACCACTGTGAAATGTTGATACTTTTACTGCCTAAGCTGATGCCCTCCTACTTCTCTGGGGAGAGACTACAAGGAACATGAACTTAATGGAGCAGCCAGCTGGTGTGCTGGTGTGAAGCCATTGCTTCCCCAAGGAAGGAAGGTTACAGGCCTACCAAGAATCCAGCAGCAAAAAGCAGATCTGAGATCTTCTGGGTGGTAATATTAACACTTTGGTAATGGCTTAGAGGAAAGCCCTAAGTCCTCTTGGACCTGGCTTCTGCCTGGTTGAGAAACCACAGAGCTCTGGAGAGTGTCGTTCCAGCTGGAACGGAGCCTTACAGCCCTCTGTCCGGGAGAGGGAGAGAGGCAGAGGTGAGACATGAGTACAGACCACAGGACAGACAAGATGGAAATATCAGAAGACTCAAAGAGAGGCATAAACTTTGCTCTTTGGATGCGACTGAGCCAGCCTTTCCACCTTGAGCTGTTTTCAAGAGGAAATGAAAGAGAATCTAAAGTCCTGGTTGTGCCTTTCCAAAGGTTCCAGAGGATATCTCCTCACATGCAGATACAAAGACACATGTACACGTTTCCAGTTCCCTGTCTTGCACACTTCACATCCTCAGGAATGTCTTGCAGGATCGTGGTGTCAGCATTTCCAATAAAGATGGTTAATAAGCCTCTGCTTGCCAAGCAGTGTGTGGATGTAGCTAGGAGAACACATTTCTCTTTAAGCAGCAAAACAAGCGAATAGGTTCCCCATTCCTGCTGTCTGCAAATTCAAGTGGACTCCTAGACCTGAGGTATTATTCCTGGCTGAAGGGGAGAGTTTATATGAGTCCCTTGTTAATGCTCTTGGCAGCTCATCTCACTATTCCTGTAATACTGCAGCACAGGTCTGTCCAGGCAGCAAAATGCAAAAGAAGATGGGAATTTGGGAGAATAAGATATGCTTCAGGTCAGAAGTAATGCACTGAATGGGGGGATGAGGATGTGGAGCTGGGGAGAACAGATAAGTTCCTTCAAGCTTCCAGTTTATGTGCTGAGCTGGGGAGAGAGACAAAGCTGTAAGAAGACAGCAATTTACTCCTGGAGTGTTTTGCTTGGATGAACCTCTGTTTGTGAGAATATCCATTTGAAAATGTGGAAGAAATTCCGGGAAACAAAAAAGATAGCAGGCAAATTGTTGCCTCTTTGGCATGGGACACCAAAGCCTCTTTGGTTTTTGGTACAGCCTAGCTGTCAAACTTGGTTTTGGTGAGGTCTCTCTTAGCAGAAGAGGTAGAACAACTTGGTTAACACAGAGCTTTCACAAGAGCTTCAGGAGACTTCAGGTATGCATTTATTAGGAACTTTTTAGGTATAACTAGTAAGAGAGGCTGGTACTCCCTGGCTTATTTTCTGAAATTCCTTCTGTATTAGACTGAAAGATCTCTCTGCTCTGCAGATCCCAGGAGTCTGAACTGTAGGTAGACATCACAGTGAGGATTTCCACAGCAGCAGAATGCTTAGATGATGCTCACCTAGATAACCAACCCTAGCAGACCTTTCTCCATTTTCCCAGCTGGTTTGGCTGGGAGATCATTGTATCTGAACACCTATTCAATGCATACCAGTCAGGCATCTGTTTTCTATACCTAGCCTGCAGCTGTGATCTAGACTGGTCAAGCTCTGTTGTTCCCCTCTTACAGCCTCTGATGCTTCCACACATGGTGTAGAGCAAAAATAACCTCTAAGCAATTGTGTTCATGTGTACGGGGGAGAAGTTCCTTCATGATCTGAAACAGGAGGGTTTTGTGATATCTATACTCTGCAAACAGAGCCAGGATTAAGACAGAATACATCAGAGTAAGTTCAAATAACTCTATACTCCTCAGCCCCATTGAAAGTTGAGAAGAAAAACGCAGAAAGTCATTCCAGTTGCCAGAGAGGTTGTGTGATATGGTGATCATCCATCCCGATGCACTGTGGAGTATTTGAAATATACTTTCTAGAGAAGTTATCTGCTCCCCTGGATTTACTTTTTGATTTTAAATACACAATACAGTAACTCCTTGGCAGTTCAGATTAGCTGCATGTTTCATAAAGAATGCAGACTTGAGTCATTTTCTCCCGAAGCGCTGCTTATATAGCCTGTGAATCATATTCTCTTTAACCAGCATAATCTATAATTACTCCCTTGCGCTTGTCAAGAATCTGGCCTTGACTTTGGTACCTGTCATATACGCATAGATTTTCTGCTTTGATATGGTTTAGTTTTTAGGTAGTCTTGTGTGGAGCCAGGATTTGGACTGGATAATCCTTGTGGGTCCCTTCCAATGTGGATATTCTATGATTCTATGAAATGGGAATGTGATTCCTCAAGCTGTGACTATCACTGAATTTTGAAAGAGTTGCCAGCAGAGGTCTTAAAGCTTCAATATTTTACCATCCAGAGCTCAATTCTATGTCTTTAGAAAGGATGTCTGACATCCTAAACTTCTGTTTTATAAGGGAGTTTTGCCTGGGATTAAGCCTATGAACTTGTATGGCTTTCCTGGTAATTAATTTTAATACAAGGACCCCTGTGTATTTGTAAAGCTATAAAAGTATGGTCAGATCAAAAGCATTAGATCTGCCTTTAGATGAATGCTCAAGCCAGCGTTTTAGGGGAAAAAAAAAGTGAATGTTGGGTGTGCTCAAAATGTAGTGTGAATATGAGTAGTAAGAGAGACCGTTTATTACCTCCAAATATTATATAAATTGAATGATTTGAATTATTGTAAAGAACGAAAGTTATGAAAGTCAAATCCTTTCTTCTAGCCTTCTTCTTTGTGCCACATTAGCACAGCCTGTGATGGTACCAGGGCCTGCAGCAGGCAGTGCAATAGCTTGTATTTAGTTTGTTTTCTGAAACTTTTTGTTTTCCTCTCTCCCTGCTGAAGCTGTGGTTCCTGCCTGACTCCAGGATGGGTGGGGGAAACGTGCTCCTTGGAAGGGCACCAGAATGATGGGCTCGGTTTGAAACTCCAGGGAATAACTTGGCCCTTGCTACTTGCCTACTTGTGATGTGCCGTGTTAAAACTGGGGCATACTATGTCATGGCAGTGCAGTTCTTTAAGTATTGACTCAGCAGTTTGTAGAGCTGAGTCTTAGTATTGCCTGTAGTCATGATCTATATAGGCCATTCCTTGAAGGAGCTTAGTTTCTATTGCATGTGATCACATCCTCCTTTTCAACTGCTTTTCTTCCTTTTCTGTGGTTTCCCTTTGGTGTCTCTTGGGGAAGGAAGGTGACAGTACAGGACTGGCTGACATCTCCTCTCCCACCACGTACAGAAAGGTTCTGCTTTCTGTAGCAGACAGACTGGTTATTTGTTCACAATTGCTATAAAAAGTACTACCATCATATAAGCGTGTGTAATATATAATTATGCAATTAGCATCGTAATAGCAGACACTATAACCCTGTTAATACTGTAGACTGTAATAATACTGCAGACACTGTAGTCACCATTTAAAGTCAGCTCTTGTGCCATTCTTAATCAGAACCATGCAGACTTCTTGAGGGCAATATTCCAGGCTCATCCTCATGGAAACTGCTTTCAGTGAGGTTCACACTTGATGTGGGATTTTCTGTTTCTCCCCTCTCCACTCCCACACCCAGGCAGGAGAACTGCAGCAGGTCCCAGATGGGAAAAGATGGAAGGAACAAATCTAGCTCTCTTCCCCCTTCCTCTGTGAAGTCCTGTGTTGCATACACCTCAGGCTGAGCTTGGATTTTTCCACTTCAAATCCCGTTAAGCCCCTGATCCCTCTCCCAGGGAGCAGTGATGACACTGTAACCCAGGGTGGTGGAGCAGCAGCTTGGGCCTTCAGGCCCGCAGTATTAAATCAAAGGTTTCTTGCTGATTTAGGTAATCCAAATGGGCACGGTTCCCTTTTGTTAACCAGCAGGCCTGAGGGGACCAAGTCTCAATCATTTTACTGAACTAGGAGTACAAAAAGATTTTTCAATGAAACAATAAAACCAAATTAATAATGCACGTGGAGAGCGTGTCATAAATTAAAGGACTGAATGCCTTTGGAGTGGGGCTTTTGCCCATGTGAGAATTTCCCTTTTGCCTTTCTTCAGTGGAGGATGCATTTGACATAAGAATTAAGACTTGCTGCTAAGAGAGTGGAGTGCAGAAACCTCAATCCCAACTACTTTATCTATCCTCCCACTTGCTGCAGTGCCTGCTAAAACCCCAAGTCTGACTGCAGGCCAGGAGGAGGACTTGACACCATCCCTGGAGAAAGCCACAACCATGGATGCTGCCCCACTTTGGAGGTTGTTTCAGGGCATATCCAAATGGAAAGCCAAATCCTCCATTACTGAAACTCCCTAGGAAGCTGGAGGTGTTCTGCCTGGATGGATCCTTGTGTCGTACACGTGGTGGGCACTCCGCCTCTCAGTTGAAAGTCACTCTTGGAGTTGCCTGTCACACATGCTTCTTTACATTTAAGCTGCTTGCAGAGGACAGATGTTGCATTTAGGAATGTGTAAAGGGTAACACTCCAGGAAGTTTAGTTACTCCAAAGCTGAGGCTTAGAGCCAAAGGTCCATCTTACCTCAGTGTTGATAGAAGTAGGATGGGATTGACATTCCAGGCTCCTCTGCACTTGGCAGGAGGGATTCTATACTGCAGAAATTTCTTGGGACCTGTAATGGGGTATCAGATGGAAGACTGGCATAGTCTACATCTCCAAAAATCTTTCCATCCCACAAGAGAGCCATAGCCAACACCACTTCCAGACTCCTAATGGATCACTGGGTGGGAAGGATGTCTGTCCAGACAGCTACACTGCACGTGGGTGTATTTGATGTGCTGCCACAAAATGCCTTCTGATCAGAAGCCAGCTGGGGATCTATAGTGTAGTTCTGGCTTTACTTTCTAAGGCATCGTTAGCAACAAATCTGGCTTTTGCTAGAGCTGGACCTGCCTCCAGCTGGATGTGGGACAAGGCAGGAATGCAGGTGATGGTGGTGACAAGACAGAAGTTATTTCAGGACAGACTTCCCTTGGAGCTGTTTGACTCACTGCTGTGTGTGCTTGTGGGGGCAGAGAGCTGGTTGTTAGCTACCAGCACACCAAAGGCTCCAGCTTGAGCCTCCTTCAGCTGCAGCCCAGCTAGCTGGAGAGGGTTCACATGTAAGGCAGAGGTGGAAATCCCATAAGCCTTGAAGAACAGCTCAGTTCGGAAGGCATCTCCAGAAGTCTCCAATCCCTCGCTGGAAGCAGGGCCAGCTTCAAAGCTGCAATGCCTCTGTGTGCTCCCAAGTGGTTATCCGAGTCCATCAACATTAAGTAAGCTGTGTTGTCTTTCAAACAATAGGT
Source organism: Perdix hodgsoniae (assembly GCA_035772895.1). NCBI lineage: Eukaryota > Metazoa > Chordata > Aves > Galliformes > Phasianidae > Perdix > Perdix hodgsoniae. The sequence continues at coordinate 18,248,835 of JAPSGF010000009.1, read as the reverse complement.
ATGTGCTAGCTCTGCATGTCTGGAGAGCAGTGAGTTCAGGAGTGCTGTAGGGCCAGCTGGGCTGGCTGGACCCAGTATTACCTCCAGCAGTGTGACCATGCCTCAGACAGGAGGTTATCTCCAGGCCCAAGCAGCTGCAGCTGGAAGAGGATAAGTGAGCAGAGCCGTGGAGACCACTCCTGCCCTCCAGAGGCTGAGGTTACACTGCCAACACTGAAGGAGAACGTGGAAGGAGAAAGGAGAGGTCAAATAACATGCACAAAGAGCTGAGAGTAGAACAAACATGTTTTTGGAGTTGTAGGCCAGGAAGTCTCTGGTAGTTAGGGCTGCTTCTCTGGTGTGGCTTTCCTGGATGTACTGCGTCCCTGTGCCAGCTGCAGTTCCATGTACAGCTTTATGTCTTCTATAATTTGCCTTCAGGGAAAGAAGAGGCATGGAGAAATCCCATCTTATATTCAAAAACGTTTTCTATTTTTTGTTAGGAATAACAAGGCAGAACCAGAAGATGTGGGGCAGTGTTAGTCAGCGCAAGGGCTTGGCAAAAGCCATTGCTGATGCTGGCTGAGTATGGGTGCCTTGTTTTAATCTCCTATCCCTGTCTCCCCATCTTTTCAAGCATTTCTCAGGGATTACTCCTGTGTGTGTCCTCAGGCAATGCTGAGCCCTCACATTTTGCTGTGTCTGGGACCCTTTCTGTTATCTGGGTCCTAAATGTGGCACTAAGCAAACCCAGAAAGTGCTGGCGGCGCTTGCTGACCCTTGTTGTGCTCTGACCTGTCAGGCTCAAGATCTCTTTGGTGAAAGTCTGCTATGTGTTAGCAAGTAACTGTTCAAACACAGATGCTGCCTGTGTCAAGGAGGTTTTTTGCTTAGAAAGTACAGACAAATATTGATCCTCTATTGAGCCTGGAGAGCAGGCTTGAGTAGTGCAATGACATGTGATGAGAGCTGAAAGAGATCCCACAGCTCAGGGATTGAAGGTACTAAAGGCCCTCTTATTTACTGATCAGGCAAAGCTTGACGTGCCTCTAATCCCCCTGGCCAATGTGGTCATGGGGGTTTAGCTTTAACCAATTTCTAATTAAAAGTGTTTACAGATGAGTGCTTTATTTACCCAGCATTAATTATAAAGGGCTTTGCACTAGCGAGGAGCAAAGAGTTTCCTGTCTGCTTTTGCAAAACCCTTGCTGGGACCTTGGTTTCCCCAGAAGGTCCATAATAAAGTTATTATAATGACAGTCTTTGTGATGAGATCCTGAGCAGATGGGGGCAGGAAGACGGAAGCATTTCCACTACACATGCGCCGATTGTCGCAGGTTGAGAAATACTCTATTAACCAGGCTTTGTGCCTGGATGCTTGCCAGTTGCCATCCAGGGTCTGGGCCCAGAAGTCATTAGTTTAAACCCCAGTGTAATCATTTTTAAGGTAGACGTTTAAACTGAAAGCAGGGGGATGCTGGCTGGTGTAAGATGCTTGCTGTCCTTTGTGTGGTTGGGAGCGGGCTGCGTGCAGTGGGGTGGAATCAGCTAGGGACACCAGGATCCCAGCGCTGCCCGTAACAAACAGCAGTGTGTCCACCACCAGCAGGAGCCAAACGCTAAGTGTTACTTCACATTGATCCACTTTTTCCTCTACACTGTGTGCCCATTTTAACCGGATTTCTCAGGAAGAGAAAATCCAGTTGGGAAATTTTCATTTCAGAGCAATTGTGATCTTTGGTTCTATAAGAAACAAAAACAGAAAAGTTCATTACGTAATGTCAAGTTGAACAAATGATTCCTTTTTTATTATTTTCTTTCTCCCCCCTGTATTTCTCCGCTAGCGGTATTTTATTCTGTGTTGTAACAGCCTGTAATTCTATACACATTTGTAACAAAAAAAAAATTTCCAGAACTGCTGTTCTTGAGAAATTTTGGTTCATGGGAACGCAGGCCCCGAGATGTTGACATTTCCCACACAGCGCGGTGTTCTGGCAGCTGCAGTGATAGCCACCGCGGCGTGCAGAACTGTTAACACGGTACGTGGGAATAAGGGATCAGGTGGTAAGAGCATTACACCAGCTTCAGCCTCCTCTCTCGACAGTGATGTCAGTTGATGATTTAATAAATAAGGGGCTTTGTCAGACTTTTTGCCACTTTGTCAAGGTCTTCGGTGCTTTTGAAAATTCATTCTGTAACGTGAAAATGAATGGTTTCTTTAAAACTCAATAAAGAAACTCTAGATACCATATCCAAGAGCTGAGGTAGAGAATTTAGCACAAATTCTATGCGCTGCTTGTGTACATCAATACTGAATTCAGCTTTTTGAAAGAACTGCAATAACATAATACCCAGAAAATAAAACACATATTCCCGTGTGGCCACAGCTTTCAGCATTGTGCTTCACGTGGCTTTTCTAAAGTCTTGAGGAGTGTTCACTTTCTGTTCTGGTACAGAAGTGTATTTGTTCATGAGCACGCATGTTAGGAGCAATCTGCAGGTGTGATTTCTTCTCCTTTGTGTTTCTTCATGCCGTATATACGAGTTTGTTCTTGTAGTGCACAGCACTGTAAGAGTTACTTTTAAGTCTTCTCAATGGTACTTCAAAATAATGTATTTTAATAGTATGGGAAAGGACGGAGAGGAAAGTAGGTATCCTTAACAACCTCTTAAGTCTGTGTATTGCATATCATTGTGGATCACTCTACCCCAGTTGCTGTGTTGTTTCACTCCTCCCATGCCTCCATTCCATGCTGTCAGCTAGTGTCCTGTGAGGATGCTTGAGGTGAGTGTGCCCTTCCTCCTTCAGCACACACCTCTGCATGTTGTGGGACCTGTGGTGAGAGCTCACTGGGTTTGGGATCAGGGGCTCTGCCCAGGCTTTTCTTCTCTGTGAATTTGCATAAGGCTTTATTATTTGGCCCAGCAGCTCCCCAGTGATCCTTAGGATAAGGCTATGTTCTAGGCTGGTGCCCTGTCTGCAACAAAAACGCCTGTGAAAGCCTGATTAATGCCAAATTATACTTCAGGGAAATCTTTACCTTCAGCTATGATACTGTAAATTATTGAATGCTGCAGAGAAAATTACCATACGGTCTTTCTAAAAATACCTACCTCTGTCATAGTCATAGGCAGCTTCAAAAGGTTTATTGAGGGGGACTGGGAGATTAATTTCCGTTAAAGATGCAATTTCCTTATTAAAAAAAAAAATTATAATTTAAATGGTGCTGTAAAAATGAAGCTAAAAATAAAGGGAAGTCATATGAATTTAAGCCATGTGCTTACTGCAAAGCTTGCTAGACTTTCACCATTCTGAAGCAAGCCAACAGAGGAGGGCTTACAGATCAGTAACAAGAGACCTTTATTTGCTGTGGCTGCAGTGCAGATGTTGTCCTGCAGCCCAGAGAAACCAGTGATCATCCTGCAAAGCCAGCCTGGCTGTGAGCGATCTGCAGCTGGGGTGATGGATGGGGACAGCCCAGCCATCAGCTGCTCATCCTGTTGCAGCCATGCTGAGTGCTGGCCTGGGCATTGGGCTGGCTCCTGGCTCTGGTGAGCGTGGCGGGAAACAGAGGTGCACTCATTTTTACCTCTGCAGCAGTCAGGCAGCTTGGCTTCTTTACCTGTGGCCTTGAGTGATCAAAAATCCCCAGACTCCAATCTCACATATCTTCAGCTGCTTTATCTATCTATTTATTTATTTATTTTTGCTTTTCCCATCTGATGCAGAGACTCTTTAGCCCCTGGTCTTAAAGACTTTCCCCACCAATTTAGAGTGTAAGTAATGGTTTTATCAGTCCTTCAGTATAGGGCCATAGCAACTGAGGGAAAATCGCATCACGTGCAGGCCCATTGTATACCCCAAATGTCCTCTAAGGCTGGTAGGAGTAGGATTTCCTCAGTCACCCTTCACTGCCCACCCCTCCCCCCCCCCATTCTTGCTCCTAATGTGATTTCATTTTAAGCGATGGTGAAAGATGTGAAAGCAGATATGCACAGCAAGATGTAAAGCCCTCTGGTCTGTCAGCATGCCTCCAGAAAATCACTGCCACAGGCAGGAGACCAGGCTCTCATCTGTGAAACCTGGTAGTGAGGAATACAGCAAACTGTAACCTGAGAGCTGAAAAATTCAGTGTCTTCACAATTAGGGCTTGGGGAAGTTTGGAGAGTGGTCCAAGGTTATATTCACTGAATGCTCCCTGACGATGGCAGCACTGAGACCTCAGTTCCAGCTGAGATCAGGCTCCTTTCCAAACTGGAAATTTGAAGGGGTTGGTGAGACTTTATGTTTTGACAGCACTTCGTCAGTTCAGACACCATCTAGGCAACAGTAGATGAGACCTCTTGACATTTGTGCTGTGAGTAGAACTGTATGGGAGATGGATTTTCCAGATTCTTGAGGTTCTGGAAAGCGAGCAAAAGAAATTTTGTTCTATGTTGGAACAAAAAAGCAGAGTTGTTTTGGGTCATTTGAAACATTTTCAATATATTCAAAGCACTTCATTCAGTTTTCAACCCTTTGCGTTTTAGTAGAAAGTAGAGTCTATTTTAAAGAATGTAATTTTGCAGGAAAAGAACTTCTCGATGGAAGTAAGGAAACAGACCATTGAGTCTTAAAAATACTTTCCCTGAATTTTTCCAGTAAAGAAATATTTTTATAGTGACTATGATTTTATTTTTAAGCTGTTTAATTAAAGCAAGGGTAGTTCTTAGGAATGTTGGACATCCAGTTGATGCTTTATGGCAGCTCTGTCCATTGTTTGTCTTCCCACACAGTTCCCTTTCTTAGCAAATATAATGTTCAATAGTGGCTAAATGTGATTCCTTGGATTTCCTGTTCTTGCAGCAAGTGTCCTGCATAGCCAGTGGATCTCCTTAGCTAGGCCTTTTCCCAGGGAACAACATCAGCTGTTGTTGAAATTCCCTTGTTGGCTTCAGAATGTTTTTTTGATGAAAGCTTCACAAAAACTGACCCATTTCCAGGGAAATTTCCCATTTTAACAAATTTTTTTTTTTTTTTTTTCCTTACAACATTCTGTCTAATTATTCCTGTTCCATTGTGCCTTCCTCTCACCTCAATTAGGACCTTAAGAAGCACACACAGATGGTGCATGTATAACCAGATAAAAGAAATTGAGTAGTAGAATAGGAGGATAAAATCTGAAAAAGATTAAGAGAAAACAGGGAGATTGCTACCAGTTTAGAACGAAGTGGGGGGACACAATCAGAATGGAGTCGTGCTGAAGACAGAAGATCTGCACTTTCCCAAGGGCACATTTCTGAGCAGGCTGCCACGTTCAATCAGAATAATCACCAAAGTAGATCAAATTTATGAAGTTGCCCAGTGATGGGTCTGCACTGTAAATAAAGGCAAATTAGCTGGCAGTGTGTTAGCACGTATTTCACTTGTGTCACAGTGTTGTAATGAACCTTGTATCAAAGTCTACAACACCATCTGAGTTTTATATGCCCCATTTCCTACATGTTTTGAACAGTGGAACCAATTTATAACATAATGATTTTTCCATACATAATTTCTTTCTTATGATTTCCATAACTTGGAGTTTTTACTATGACTAGGGCTGAAGGCAGCCTCGTAAAGGATATGAAAAGGGGCTGGCTAAAGTGTCTCATAAAAACATAGCTTGAGTGATTTGCTGGTTACTCTCTCTATAGGTTTGATTGTGTCTTGGATTTTGCACCACGCGAGGAGCCAGCAGTCTGTGTTTCCAGCTGGCTTCACACTGAACAGCCTGTCCAATCAGGTGCCCAGCATTCCTGCCTGCTGCCTCCTCATTTTGGAAAGCAGAGTTTGGAACATGGGCATCCATGGGCCAGAGGGAAAGGTGGAGCTTGGTCACTTGTATGGATATGACTCCATTCCACTGGGCACCATTAGTGGAGGAATTAGATTGGGCAGGGAAAGAGGTGAGCACAGCTATCACAAGACAAAATACTTCCAGTTTTGGTTTTCTGCCTCTGAGCCCTGTTTAGCAGAACTTTCTCAAACATTGCAAGCAAGCTGCTTTCCTTCCCTTTCTGTCCTTTCTTTCTTTCTGGATCCTTAATCCCTGCAAAAGCAACCTCTGAATTGAAGCCACTCTAAAATTACCATTCTGCTTTAGGAGCAGCTCTGATCTGTAGTAATACCAGTGGGAAACCTTTCGTAGAGACACACTTTCTTCTTTCCATCAGAGAAGTCAGTTAGACACAGGAGCCTGGTTAGCTGATGCAGGTCTTCTGCCTCCATCCTCATGTAGAAGGCTGCTGAGGGATCAAGTGAATGAGGGAGAGGTGAGTGGGGAATAGGGAACACCTGGCCTGAGAAATGCCAGCTTCATAAATCTGGGACATTTAATCCTTTCACCTGAATGACTTGTATCTCTGCAGAATCATTTCCACCATGGGCCCGATGTCAGCTTGAGAGTTTTATTTTTTTTTCTCTCTGTCTGTCTTTATTTGGTAAGCTTCTCATTAAGCAATATATATATGTGTATATATATATATATATATATATATTAGATGGCACTATTTGTTTTCCTGTACAGCTCTCCAACTCCTGGTGATGATATAGCAAAAGGGTATCCTGCCACTACTGCAGCCTCACCTTGACACAGACAAATTAGGAAACTGTCTCTGTAATATATCTGCTTATGTGGGTTTTGCCCACAGTAACACAGTACCACAGTTACCCACAGTAACAAATGCCACACAGCACACAGACGATAGACAAAAATATGTAAAGTGTTGCTTCCTGTTGCTTTCCTCATTTTTTATTTCCTTTTTTGAAGCGGTAAACCATCATTCTGATGCAGGCTACAAGGTTCCTGCTCAATTAGTGAGAAATTAAACAGTGATAGGAACCACATTTTATGTGTGAATGTTTTCACACGTGCTGCTGATCTGCTTTGGAAGCCAACAGAAGCCCCCGCAATCCTCACACAGTAGGTGAGAAACGCCTTAGAGTAAGTACAGGGTCCTGAGGCATCTCCTCTGCTGGGTTTAGAAATGGATGTGAACAATGTGGCTGTATGAAACAGGCACTCCCCCTAATCCGTGCTTCTCCTGGCTGCTGGGCACGTCCTTTTTCTAGAGATGCATTCCTTTTAATCCAGATAAATGAGAATTGTGGGTTTGTAGCGCGTGGCTTTTGCCTCAGCTGGATAAATAACACGAATCCCTTTCCCCTTTAAAAGCCGCTCAGCTCAAAATACCCATTTAATCTGACTTTATAAGTTAATAAATCACTCATGATAATTAAGCATTAGCTCCGCTTGCCAGCAGAGTGCTGGGGAAGGCAGATGGATTGGTGCTGTGTCTGTCTTGGTTTGCCCTGCTCCTCCTGCAGCAAAAGAGCTGCATGGGGAGGGAACCATCCCAAGAGACGCTGACAAATGCCACATCTCCCATCCTGTGGATGCAGTGGTGGATTATAAATCTTTTAGCACCAGAGGTTTCTCTCCTGGGGCACTCGAAGCCCAGTGCTGCTTTATGAAGTGATAACTCGCAGGCTGATGACTGCTAAGTGAGGGTGCATCCTCGTGGTGATAAGCAGTAGAGGGGCTGTTAGCAAGGTGAAGAGCAGTCCTCAGGGCAGGGCAGGCCCGGGCTCAATGTTTCCTGGTCACAGAGGTGCTGGACACCTTGCTGCAGGCTGAGAGGTGGAAAGGAAGGGTCTGTGTCTCCCCTGACCTCAGCCTTGTGGGAGTTCATGACAGTGAAAAGGGTTCCTCTGCAAACAGCAAAGAGGAGATGTGTACAGTCACCTTTCTGCACACTTTGCAACATTTGCTCCCTACTGAGCAGAGGTGGGGCCTGGATAATGGATGCAATTTGTCCTTGCACTTCTTCAGAGCCAAGCTTGGGGCATCACTTAATTTGGAACCACTCTGACCTGGCAGTGAAGTTGTATTCAGGAATTTAGGTTTTTAGGTACAGGTTTTTATATTTTTCAGGTATTCTAGTCTGAAATTAAGATGCTTTTTCAGAGCCACTCTGAAGTAATATGCAGCCAGATTTATTTGGATATCTGAGCTCCTACTATCTGCAGATTTGCCTTCTATATTTCGGGGAATGTGTGAATATTTGTTTCCCAGGCAAGCCATGCATGCCTTTAGCTCTGGTTACAGCAGCAAGCTCAGTGCCAAACATGACCACCAGTGGCTCTCTGCCTTCTCACACAGTGCAGTAGCAGAGTCTTTGGCCATGGGGTTTTGAAAAGGAGTGTAATCTGTCCTCAAACTACCTTTTCCATTAAAATAGCATCCTGTACTGTCTAGTTTTGGGTAATGGATGATTTTCTTTTCATAGGTTTTGAACATCCTTCTTTGCCCTGAATCTCTGAAGACTCAAGCTGTAACCGTGGCCACAATGAGTTGTGCCTCTGGAATTGTGTCTGCCTTTTACTTCCAGCTCTGAAAGCTGTAGGTGCAAAACCATAGGTCACTTTTCAGCTCCAGTGCTTTTCCCTTGATACCCCAACTCCCTTGTGCCTAACCTGTGTTTTTTTGGCTTTGCTGTGAGTAGAGATTTATACACAGGAAATGGAGAATATGACATTTTGTTTGTTGCTCTGTGTCTGTGGAATATCTTTAATATGAAACTAGTTGCCACTTAATTATACAGGCTAAAGACCTCCATTCAGTGTGTTGTATACAATTTACGAGTCTCAGTTCTCCCAGACACACATTACAGCCGTGTGGCAACACCCAGGTGACTAACATTCCTTTTTAATTTAATTTCCTTACATAAATAGCTTCATTAAGGATCAGTTATTTGGGCACAGAAAATAGCAGTTCAATAGGTACGACTAAGCCATTGAGTTTAGTACCCTGCTACTGTTAGAGCTGAGAGCAGCACCATAGCTTAGCATCAACCTCCTCCTGCTCAATAATTTTTTTATACCTTCACACCAGGAATTCTCTGGTGAAGGTGCTGGAGTTATTTCAGAATTAACTCAATAGTGAAGCTTGTATTGGATTTTATATGAGAGCAATGCTAAGGAGAATATTTTTAGTCTTATGTTCGAAATCGATCCTTTTGCTGGGATTTCTTATTTGCTCATGGATATCTCTTTGCTAAAAGGAAGTTTCCTTGCTTACTAGTTAGGTTCACACTGCACTTAGAAAATTGATTCCTGACTTTAGTTATCCATCTTTAGAGCTCGAAACAACTGGAAATCAATGAGGCATTGATGGACTTGGGAAACTCCTGATTGTCACCTTGAGGCACTGCTGTGACAAATTGTCTTCATATTCTTACAGATTTTTCCCCTGCTCTCACATTAACTCAACTCTTTCACATGAGCAGAAATACAGAGTGCATGTTATAGCAACACAGAAATCATTACCTGAGGTAGTCAGGACTTCTTTTCCCCCTGATGGCTGGTTTGTAAGCCTGCAGGCTCCCTGATCCTGCCAAAACTGGGAGGAAACAATGCCAGAAAGGTGGATATTGCTGATGGCTTTGTTATCTTCAGGCTATCTCCAGAAGATAGTACTGTTAAACTTATTTGTGGGGAATGCAGGAGAATGTAAAGAAAGTTAGACATTTGCCTCTTGTTGCTTACATGATGTTATGTAATTGTTTGTAAGTGGTATAAACACTCATTGTCCAGGATATAAGCCAAGTCTTAACTGTCTACAGGTAGGGATCACAAACAATAGACATACTGTTATATACATAACATTATCTGTTATGTAGAAGCATCTGATTTTTATTATTCTCAGAGATAGGATATCAAGCTCACAGAACTGTAGGCCTGGATGCATGTTGAAGGCATAGCAATGGATGTTTCTTAAAACACCAGCCAAGTGTAAATCCTGCAAAAACTCTACTGAGATGGGTGGTCTTGCTTTCTGGATGTAGGCTTTCACTTTTCAGCAGAGAAAGGGATGAGTGATGATTATCTCTTGCTTTTTCCCACTTCTTTTCCTTTAGTGATAAATAAAACAAGTCTTGCTTGAAGTGATTGCTTTTTAATGATGCATGTCAGATGTGAAAGCAGTATAGCTCCTGTTTTAAAAGGGCATGTAATGTAACAAGCTGGCTGAGTTTCATTCCCAAATCACCACTCCTCAGCAATGTTCCCTCTATCAGCATGGAAATAAATGAACTCTCACTGCCTGCAGAGGATGGGGAGGCCTGGCCTTGCCTGGATATTGCCTCCTTGTTCTCCCTGGGGGAAAAAAAGATATAAAATAGCAGACCCTCAACTTTTATTTTCTGATTGCTAGACAACCTCCAAGAAGAAAATATGTGTGATCCCCGAATACTTGTCCAAGAAACTGCATTTCTGTGGGGCTCATAACACTATTAATAATTGCATTAGCTCCCCTCTGGGTCCCTGATCTAGTTTGGGATATTGGTGACCTAACAAATAGGTTGAGGAGTTCAGAGAGAAAAATATTTGAAGCATCTGGGCCTGTGGAGAAGCCCTGAGTAAATTTTTTATGTTGTGTGGAGGTAGTTCATGGAGGGCTTATTAGCCTCATTGGCTGGAGATTGGCTTTCCTTGGATGGGAGGTGCTGCCCACGTGCTGCTGCTGTTCTGTGGCAATGTGGATTGAAATGGGTTTATGGAAAACTTTTAGGAGGGCAGCGGTAGTGACAGATATGCTCCATCCTCGGTAGTATCCAAGGCCAGGTTGTATGGAGCCGTGGGCAACTCTAGTAGGTGGTGTCCCTGCCTGTGGCATGGGGTTGGAACTAGGTGGCCTTCAAGATTCCTTCCAAGTCAAACCTTTCTGTGATTCTGCAGGGCTATGAAATGTGCAGCTACGGTGGGGATAAGACTACCAAGGGAGCCTGATGCCAGGTATCAATATAAGCATATTTTTGTTTTCCTCAGCAATCTTCCCTGGTGCATCAGGTGGAAGTCTGGGCTTGATATGAACCATGAGCTATTTGCAGAGCATTGAAGATACCGAGTCAAAGAGGCCAAAATATACCAGCTCCACCCTTTCATCCTTCAAATTTAGTTCACAACCTCCCAGAAACTAGGATCCTTTCCAATGCATTATCCAGTCCAGTTTGAAGTGACCCAAGCAGTGAACCAGCACTTCTCCTGGCAGCTTGTTAGGATGTTTTCCCCGCTTATCCTACTCCTATTTCCCATTTCTTTATTTCAGCTCATTACCTCCTTTTGTTGGGCTGAGGGCAAATGTGCTTCACCACTAAATAGCCCACAGTGATGGCTTCAGTCATGTACCATTAATCCCTGGAGTACAGCAGTACTTGTTCACCCATCTGCATGTTCCAGGAGTGAGTGAATGATTGACACTGGTCATAAATGCTTATAGTGTTAATTCTTTAACGTCTTGCTAATTTTCATTTGCTCTGCTTGTGTTGGGAGGGGTGTAATAGCAAATTCTGGGTAGAATACTGCCCTTGTCTGCTGCTTATCATTGTTGGAAACATGCCTCTCCTATCATAGTGTGCACAGCCCCAAGGCATGGAACAAAAATGAAGGCTATTTTTGTATAAATAAACACCAAACTGCTCTGAGTTCTACATCTTTGGTGGCCAAGAAAAGGGATCTGTGTATTGGAATCTGCTCTGTGAAGTAGGCATAACCTTTCTCATGCCCCCTTATTATATGCAAGGGTTTTGCCTGGCTACTTACCCAACCTCATTTTTAGAAGGCCTTTATGCACTGAAATCTTTCCATGTTTCAGCCTCAGCCTTTGCCAAGCACTTACACAGGTGGAGCATGTTAAGGCCATGAGGTGAATTACATGAGACCATTCTTGCAGTCATTGTTGCTTTGCTGAAATGTGCTCTAAATTCCCCAAAAGTAGGTAGTTGCATTGGATTCAGTGATTCCCTCAGAATCAAATAAACACTGACTGCACAAGCTGTCTTTTTGGCTTGTGTGTGCTGTCCTGTACTCCTGGAAGAACTGTGTAGTTGAGATACTGAAGGCTGCAGTAATCCCATCCTAGCTTTCAGTTTCGGTTCGTACCTCTCAGGTCTGGACATATCTTTTGGTCACATCATTTCATAACAAATGGTTTTGCAACACCAAACCCTTACTCTCACAGTGCTCCTTGCCATATTTCTCAGGCTTATCCCATCCATGTTTTATTCAAGACCTAGGTTTTAGTGGGCTTTGTGGACCCTCATAACCACTCAACTTTTTCCAGAGTTTGGAAGAAGGCTGAAAGAGCTCACATTGTTTTCATTATGGGCAGTAATTAGTATAAACTTGAGTTTATGACATTGTGAGCTTGATTAGAGGTTCAGGAAAGTGAACAGCCCTTCAGAAGTAGTGAGGGCCTTCTGACAGTTTCAGGGATGAAAATGCTATTGCAAGTTCTGAATAGCAAGTCGGATAAAGAAATCTTTTCAGACATCTCTATTTTTGCTCTCAATTTGCAACTAATCATAGATTTCCTTTGTATTTTCTAAAATATCCATTTTTAGCCTAATTGCAGACTATAAATCAAACTCTAAAGTAAGCAAGAAAGTCTGACTGTCAGCAACTGCAGTGGGGAGATGTGACAGCAAACTGGCCTGTCTATCCAAAAGTACATTTAAAAAAATATATGTGGAAAGACTTGGGATGTGATGAGAGATGAATTCCATGGGTCACCCTGTACTTTTCTTTCCCTTTGAACAGCATCTTGCAAGCTCCAAGGGTAAAGAAAACATTCTTTAAAAACCAGTTGGGGAAAGACGCAACCAACAGGCAATGCTGGCTTGTAGCTAATGGCAGTTTTGGGAGGCCATTTCCTCACCTTGTTGCTCTCCTGAAGTTTGAAGATAGCTTTGCTATCATCAGAGAGAGCAATGTTGCTGTGTGCAGTTGCAGCTACTGATGAAAACAACAGAACGCAGTGGAAGTCTTCATTCCTGAGCCCAGATGGCAGAAAATTGTACTTAGTAAGAGCATACAAACCAGATACTTACAAACCCAAGGGGAAAGACATGAAATATTCATGAAGTCTTTTCTTATGAAAGAGACTTATTCATATATATATAAATATATATATGCACACTTTTGAAATCTATTCAAGCCAAATAAGACTTTCTTAGTCACCTTGCATAAAATAGGAAAGCAGATGACTTGGGTTCTGCCTCCATTATACAGTCATTAGGAGGCTGAAACAGCCTCTGGCTGAAGGAGCCTCTGGTGCTCTGCTGCCTTCTAAAGATGCGTGCCTTTCCTCTGGCCATGCTGGTGTTTTCAGCAGCTGCTCTGAGAAAAATCACTTGCTGCTACTTAATGTAGTAAATAAGTCAGCCTTTATAATTTATCACCCTCTTTGCAAAAAGAATGCATAATAGCTCGAACCTATCAAGGGAAAAAGGATTTTAGTACTCTGGGAGTGGCAACACGAGGTTGGTGACTCCAGAAAGCGTGGCTGCGCCAGTACGGTTTGGAAACCCCACTAGAAAACATAGCCCTGAGTAGTGTGCCCAAACCACGCAGACACCTGGTTCCTTTGCCAAGGTCTTAAATACAGAGACAGTCATCTTCTGTGCTTGTATTGCTTATGCTCAATCTGTCAATAAACAGTCCAAGCTTTGCACCATCGTTAAAGTCCTTTATAAAAACAAGGAAGAAAAGGAAGGGGAGGAATGAGAAGTCTGTAACTAATAACCAGAAGTTTATTTTAGGAGCTTTGCTTGATGTCTGAAAATAAGTAGCTCTGAATTAGACTCTCGCTTGCCTTTTAAAGCAAAGTCATCTGCTTTAGAAAAAAAGCCTTTTATTCTTAGCCTTATTCAAACATAGGATAATGTTTGTGGTTACATTTGCCAAAGTAGCTTCGGCATTTTCTTTTCTGGGAAATTTGTAAGCAAAGTTTGCCACGTGCTCTCCATATATTAATTATGACAGTGACAGGAAGAGTGAGTTAGGAAGTGAAACTGCTGGTGACATTACTTTAATAGGCAAGAAACAGTTGATAGTGCTTGTGTTTGGTCCCAGTAAGAAATACTGTCCTTTTCCCTTTCCTTGCTCCTGAAATGGATGTGAGATGGATGGTATTTTAACCACGTGTGCTGACAGCTCTCTTTCTGAGATCAAGCTTAAGGGTCTCTTTTCCCTGTTTGGCATTTGTTCTAGATGGAAATTAGGTGGCACAGTTTGCCCTTCACGTCTTTATCAGTGATGGGAAACCCTGTAAGGAAAAGAGAGAAGGATTCGCTGCTCAGAGTAGCTGTGCTTGGTAGGGCAGTTTGCCACATCTCCACTTAACTGAATTGTTTCTTAATCTTGTAGTTTTCTTTCTGGACCCCATCTCTCTAGACCTCGGCTGGTAAATATTTATGAAATTGTTTTAATATGCGCTAACCAGAGATATGTCAGCTTGTTGTCTAATTAATATATTGTAAATTCCCTAGGAAGAGACCATTTCTCATTGTGTTTCAAGAGGTAGCACACCATCAGCTCCCATGGGAGCCAACCTGATCTTGGCAGTGGGACACTTGGTCTCAGCTGGTGGTTTGGATTCTCCCTAACCTGAGGACAGAGGGAAGCACCTGAGGAAGACAGCTGTTTTCTGCTGCACTATGGGTGGGCATGATTGGGTTTTCTCCCAGCTCAGATCAGTTGTGTCAAATCCTGTAGCTAATTTCAAACCACGCTGTCTTATGCAGTGGGACTTAATACTTTCATCTTGTCTTCAGGAGAATGCTTCCTGGGTCAGGCTATTGCATTGGTCTTGGTTTGCTTGTGAAGGTCTGGCAGATGGAAGAGAGCCTGATGACAAGTTCTGTCTTAGGTTGGGGAGCAGAGACAGCCATATGTTGCAGCTACCTGGCATTCCTCTGATTGTTGAGGAAAACAGCTTCTTTCTCCTAAAATCTTGGACTTAATCAGTGTAGTGTAAATTGGTGGGTCGAGGGAAGAAGGTGTTGGGTAAACTCAGGTGTAGTATTTGTGCAATGGCTTTTTTGGGATGAATGAGTCAAGGGCATGCGGGTGAATGTGGTTGTGAGTAGTTGCTCTTCACTGATGTAGCTTCAGGCCAGTGATTTGGGATGTGTCACAGGAGAGATGGTGGCTGTGGGCTGTTTGGGGTCCATCTGTTCCCCTTCACACTTTTCTGTTTTGGTGGGAAATTTTTTCCTTTTTATTTTTTGTTGTTGATGAAAAGAAAAGGCTTTGAATGCAGAATGTGAAACTCCTGTAATGTTGATACATGCAGGCTGATTGATGCAGTTCTGCGTCTGTGCAGAATTGAAAAATAACAGAATTGGGGGAAAAGCACAGCAAACTGAGTTTCCTCACCAGAGGAACCGTCAAGGTTCATGTCTGCTGTGGCTTTGGATATGTATTTCCTTGCACACCTCTTCATTAGTTGCCATCAGTTACTTAAAGGCAGGGCTCTCAATGGCCGCAGCGATTTCCTTTCCCTCTCCAGGTATTCTTCCACTCACATTCCAGACCACAGGGTTAATATCAGCATCATGTTTTATCTGCAGCCAAGTTTGGCAACCAAACATTCACTCTCACCTGTTTCTTCATTTGTTTCACATGCGCTTCATTTACAGAGAAAATATCACTGGCAAAAACATAGGCTGACATCACCATGCCTAGGGTCTGTTTATTTATCCTTTCATCACCTAGTAAGTATCTAGGACAAACAATATTGAACTGGAAGACGTGTACGTACCTTTCATAACCTCTTCATTTTGTTTAAATGCCCCAGCCTTGGGCTGTATTTAACATGAAGCTCTGGGAACTGCATTCATAAACCAGATACTCAGCTGTTGTAAGTTACTGTAGCTCTGTTAAAGTCAGTGATACTATGCTGATTTATAGTAGCTGACCTGTGCAGGAGCCAAGGAGAACACATATAAATGGCAGACATTCCAATAACTAAATTAAGCATGGGAAAATGCATGCTGGCTCCTTGGAAAGTACTCCTAACCAGACCTGTAAGTGTTTGGAACAGGTACCCAAGCGAAGTGTTGGAAAGTTTGCCTTTTGTGTGTTTTGCAATATGGAAGAGATGGAGCGTTTTGAGAGCTAGGAGCTACCCAGAAATATATTAACCAGATGCTGCACATGCCTGGTAGAGAGTGCAGTAATAAAATGACTTCACTCTTGAGAAAAACGCTTAGACTTAAACCTGGCTGGCTCACAGGTATTTCTATACTGAGTCACAGAATTTAACTGTGTGCACTTCCTGACATTGCCAACACTGAAACGGGACCAAAAAATCGTTATGCCAGATCTGGACTTTGGTTCAGCTACTGGCAGTCATAACCATGTTTATAGGCAGATGGGCCTGTGTATGGTGGCATCTCTCTGTCACATCACCCATTCAGCATTTGTTCCCTGGTGTGAGGTAAGGGTAAACCTGTTTTCTCTTTCTGACACAGCATCAGCCATAATCTCTTGGGGCTGATGTGGTTTGTCCTGCTGTTGGAAATCCATACAAATTCACTGGCCCTTATAAGGGAGACATCCTCCCAACAGCGTTTGGTGCATGGCGATGCTAGCCACCCTGGATCATTGCTCCTCTCCCCACTTCCATGCACTGCTCTTAAAAAGAAAACTTGGGATTAGCTCAGCATTTTTCCTTGAAGCATACTCTGGTGCCTGGACGTGATGTACTGTTCCATTGCCGAACCATTACTGATGCCATCATGCTCTCTCAGTTCTTCCAGCTGCCAGAAATCAGTTTAAAGAGTAGCACATAAATAACAAGACCCCTGAGGCTGATGGGTCATCAGCGAATAAGCTACCCAGCAGCACCATGCAAAGGTGTTTTGTCTGGCCTTGCCCTCTTCTGGTCTGCTTTTTTCCAAGTGGTATACAATTTTTCATTCCCACTTTCAATCTGGCAGCATGCAGTCAAGTTCTGTAATAACAAACAGTGAAAAAGCACTGGGCTTTATGGACTTTAGGAAGTAAAGCAGAGAATAAAACATGGTCCATTAACCTGCCAGGAAAGATACATGGAAGACAAGAGTGACTCCTAAGCCACCCTGCTAGAACATGAGTTTTTTCTTTTTTGCTAAACTGATTTCCTTATGAATTATTTTCTTACTGCATAATAACTACCAAGAAAAGTATGTTTTAGTTATTCACACTGACCTTTTAAACTTCCAAGAGAACTGCATATTTTCTGAGGCCCCATGTAGGGCCTATTAATAATTATGCACTCCCGCTGAGCTCCATTGATTAGTTTGGGTCCTATTTCACACTGTAAAATGAAAAAAAAAGTCCCTAGTGTTTGTGTATGTTTTTTCTTTTTATGTTCAGCTCTCCTCGGCTATAGATCAAGTTTTGCTATTAGCACAGGTTTTGGCGCATATTGATGTGTTGCTGTGCTGGAGGCTCTGAAAGACAGAGAAAGGCAAAATCAGATGGAGGAAAAGGGGAAAAAGGTGGGACTTGTGATCCAGAGTGACAATGGAGTTCAGCTGGTGTGATAAGGGGCAATGTCAGTGACAAGACTGTGCATTAGCATGCTGTGGTCCTACTCATGCTTTTTACGTTTCTGCTAGCAAACATTTCTTTGTGAATAAATCTACTTTCTTGGCAGTGCTGTATTAGTACTTTAGTTTCATTAAAGAGTCTGGAAACACCCCAGTGGTTCAGGCTGAGATATATAATACTGCTAACACAGATTTGTTTCATAACCCACAAACTATTAAAAATATTAGCGTCCTCCTGGGAGTCGCCTTTAAAGATTCCCTTTCTTTTTCTCTCTCTCACTTTCAGAGCTGGGCTAAGACAGCCAGCAATAATGCAAAGCGAGCTCAATTTATTCAGCTAAAAAAATAGATAACAGTATTTTACTACTTCTGAGCACTTTCTCAGTCTGAATGTTGCTTTGTGTTCCACTTCTTATCCAATGTAAACAGCCATAAAGGAGAGTTGCTGAGAGAACATGGGGGTATTTCAAAAGGTAGACTTTACCCGTCCAAAGGGAGATGGCTTTTTGTTGGGAGTGAATTTAGTCTGGGACTTTGTAACGGGATATGTTGGTCCCTTCAAGACTGAGCAGGGAATGCCAAGTCCCTTCAGGACTGAACAGATCTGTATGTGTGTGTATGAGTTTTGTTAATGTACCTTTTGGGGTGATTGTTTGGACTTTGCCATTGGGCAGGAGAGAAGGTCAATGAGGAGACCATGGGCTAAAGATAGGAGCACCTCCTCAGCGTCCAGAGAGCAGCCAGGAAATCCAATTCAAAGTCATCAAAAACCTGGATGGGGCACAGTGTGAGGGCTGTGGTGACCTCTCAACACACCTTTTTTTGAATCAGTGCCTCCTTATTTTGTTCAGTTCCCCCAAATGCTGCTGACTGCAAGGGAAGTGGGAGGTGAACGTAACATCTGTGTCACTGGAAGATGAGCGCAGATCTCAGCTCTGCTAGAGCCTGTGGTGGTTGGATTGTGGCATTGTCTGCTAGAGAAGGGCAGAAGGGACCTTCATAAGAAATCCTGTATTTCTGGATGAAAAAGCCTTTTCTGTTGTATAATTTGGATGTCCACTTTATTTCTGCTGAAAAAGCAAGATTTATAAGTATTTATTTAAATCCTAGCTACCAGATTCATTTTTTTTACATAAGATTGCCAAGTCAGAGCTTGTGATTTTTTTTTTTGTGCCGTTTGAAGAAAGTGTGAAGAAACTTCTGAACTGCCGAATCCAAATCCGAACCAACCCCCCCCCCCCCCCCCCTTTGAACTCTGCTTCTTGCAGACTGTAATAACATTCATCCACATTTCAGAGGCTATCCTTGCAGATGGAAGGAAATACAGTAGCACTGTTTGACACAGAAGAAATTAGATTTACATGAAATTCCCTTTCCCTATGTCTCGCTTTATTTCCAACAGACCTACAGTTAACAATCAGCAGTGTTTCACTCTCAGATAGTGTGGTTTTCATTACAGAGGCTAAGGGAGTTTTAAATATTCTCCAAGCACACAGCATACATAACATCTTACCCCATTTCTTTCGATTTCCCTTTACGGCACTAGCGTTACAGATGCTGTGCACAACATTTTAGAGGACACTGCTTTTGTCTGTCATCATTATGAGGAGGAAAAACATTTAGTGACAGCTGTTCAGACTCCTTGATTTCAGCTGAATGCAGGACATCTTTGATGAAGAGCTACCTTTGGAGGAAGGCAGTGTCAGACCCTAGATGGTGTACGAGCCGAGGTGGTATGTTATCGGGAAATGCCTTCAGCTTCATCAGCAGGTGTGGACAACACAGCTTTAGAGGAGGAGAAATTTAAGTTCTCTCTCCTGTCAGAGTTCCCCTTCCTCATCTGCAAGTTAGCTCTTTCTAAATTTCACATGGGGTCAGCTCTGCATGGCATAGAGGGAAAGCTGAGAAACCTGAACTTCTGTAGCAACTCTGTATGTTGGAGGCTCCCCAGTAGAGCAAGGAAGGCTTAGTTCCTCCACCTCGCTTGAGGAAGTGTAGATATCCTTTTGCCAGATTCAGACCTGAAATAAAGTAGGCATTGCATGTTTGGAAATTGAAGTATGCTTCTCCTAGGAATAGTAGTACTTTTGGAGGTGCTATGGAAATTGAACCGGACAGGGCTGTGTGCCTGTTTCCAAAGCTTTCAAAGACCATGCTGGGGATTCTGAGAGGCAGAGGGGATTTTCAAGTATAATCCCTGTCTGTAGGATTTCAGAGTCATGCTTTGGTGAAATCTAGAAGGAGTTTTTTTCCTCGTGGGGGCTTAGATACCTCCACACATTGGATTTTAATTTCAGGAGCTTGTTTCCAGAATAACTCATTACATGATGCATAAATTTGGAATCAGAAACATGCTTATTGTCATCAAAATAGTCCAATGTGGAACGTGAAAAAAATAGTTTTCCAAAGTTATGTAAATCTGTGTGTATCTTTAATTACCAAAGGTAGGAAATACTGGAAGCTTCATAGTTCAGACTTTACGTTGACTGGGTATGATGCAGCTCTTCATAAAGCTTTGTTTTACTCTCTAAGGTTGTAATCTCATATGTTGTTGCTTGTAAAAGCAGGGAATGCTCGATCAAACTATATTATTACATTAAAGTGAGACATTTAAGAATAAATCAGAAATTCCAGGATATATACCTATATTCGCATACACATATATAAATCAATAACATTAGAGTAAAGCAGCATAGGTTAACGCTTTCCCTGGAAAGCCTTCATCAGCAGAATGCCAGCCTGAATTATAGATCAGAGAAGATCCCTGGTGTTCTTTGTGCTGAATGCTTTATGGTGGAGCAAGTTCATTGACTCTAGTGTCAACACTGGTGACATATTCAGTGCAGTTAATTTAAAAAAATGCTATCAAAACATCTCTGCTGGACAGTTGAGTTCTTGGTGACGTTTTTTCTTTAGATTCAAATGTGTCTGTTTTCTGTGAGAAGTAGGATCTGTATTGAAAGCCCATTGGCTGAACCTAATAAAGTCTCATTCCAAGAGACTTTGGTGAGTGGCCAAAGGATTAGAGATTTTTTTCAAGAAAAGTGTAATATTTTCCATTAAAAAACCCCTTATGATTTTCTGGGAAACTCTAGTACTTAGCTTCCCATGCATCTTCTCTTTGTCATCGTTGTCAGAAACTAACTGGCATTTCTTGCTGACATTTTTAGAAAAGAGTATTTATACTAGAAACAATGCAAATAAAAATAAGTTGGCAGAAACAAGTGACATTTACAGTATGATACAATCCTGACATTTTGATGCCACCAGTGGGAATATTGCCTGTTTGATGACAGTTTCTGTCATTCTTCCACTATCCTGGTGGACCTGTTCAGCTCAATACAACTGCTCAGCTAGATTTCCCAGTCCTCCCTCTAGAGAAACTGTGCCTGGGAAGGCAGATGAAACAAAATCTAATGTTGTAGATAATAAGCAGCCCTGTTGACCAGCTGTGCTGTGATGAACCTCAGCCATCACCTGGGTTAGAATAGCAAAGTTTGGACCAGAAAGATTATGAGCTTCTCAATATGTCACTGATTTTGTCTTCCAGTCCAGGGGAACAGTTAATTCATAATCTCTGTGGAGTAGGCACAGAGAGGGTCCTGTAGTACATTATTGCAAAGTTGTCCTATTCTACCACTAAGACGTCCTATTATGCTGAGCTCTAGCAGGTGGCAAGCTTTATTTTGTACATGCCAGGTAATAATTAAAATTAGCAATTTAGTAATCTGCACCTTTACCTTGGGTACTAGGAACAGATGTAGTAAATAATGCCAAAATTTGTTTGCCATAGCCAAAGGAGACCAGTGGTGAGGAGCTGTACTGTTGAATTCAGTGTTTCCAGTTGACTTCTGTGGATAGATGAGAAAGAAGACCAGCATTTCAGTTAGATATTATCATCTGCTGTGCCTTGCAGAAGGCAGCAGACTGGATGAACTTGGACTGAAGTCCTCTGAGTAATATCTTTTGGTGGAGATAAAGATGACATCCCTGAAACTTGTCCATGGAGATGAACCAAGCCTTGCTACACAGCCCAAACCCTAGGATGCACAACGACAAAGCAGTTTTTGCTGCTGAAGTCATTTTTCCTTTTTTACTTACTTTATTGCAGCCCATCAGAGTGGTCATTGGCTGTGTCAGTCGGCTGTGGTCTCAGTGGTTTGTGGTTGGATGCTCAGGATCCCTGGTTTCTGGTGCTGGAGAGCTGCTGTCTGCTCACTGTGTGGCCTTGGAAAACTTGCATAGCTCTGTTAGGTGGCAGCTTTCCCTTCTAGCAGATGGGAAGTGACACCTGCTTTGCTGAAGGGGCAAACTGCAGCTGAGATAAACAGTCGTGTCTTGCTGAGGGGTATAACCTTGTCTATCAGTAGCTCAGAGGAACAGCATTAAAATAAAGGGCGTTACACATGAATCCTGCAGTCATGAGTTTCTGTTCTGGACAGGAGATGCTGAGCTGACAGGTCATTCTTTGCCAATTATTTGAAAATAAGATATACCATAAAATTATAACCAGCTACCAAAAGTGAATACATTGGTGTAATTCTTGTCTTCCCCTTCCTCTTTTGAAACCGTGCTTAAAGGTTAATATGCATATCGGATCCTAATTCTGTCTGGAGCTGCTGCTGCTTGCTGGCTGTGGGTTTTGCAGTGCTGAGTGGCCATCTCCAGAAGTCTATCTGACTCCTGCATGTCAGAGCTGCTCATTTTAGTGTACTGGAAAATGGTGTCCAAATCTGACTTGAAGAAGATTCAGGGAAAGAAGACTGTGTTGAGACAGCCTCTGAGCATGCTGCTTAATTAGAGACATCATGGTTTGGTTGTTACCATGAGTAGGGCTGCATATGCAAAGAGTTTTGTGCCTCAGTTTCCCCAGTTGTAAAAGTGAAGACATTTTTTTCATTGCATTAGCAAGAGGAAATTAATTTAGCTTAGGTTATTGCCTGGGTTAAATCCATGGTTGGAAACCTCTTTCCAACTGCATTAGCACTACCAAATCTGTGTGACATTGTCTCTGGGAAATTGAAAGCACCTGAATCCTTGCTGTGAAAAGCAGACAGTGCTGATGTCTCTGTAAGGATGGAGGTCTCAGTGAGAAACCAAGTTTGGAAGTGATTTCAACATATGCGTCCACTTCTTTTGTCTCAACAAACTTGGTGAAGCAAAAAGTGGTTCCACCATATTTGTGTATGAGAATCTTATGTATGCATTGTCCTGTTCCCTGGAGAAGTGAAAGAAGGTCTGAATTGTCCAGGTTCTCATTATGTTATGTCATTATATGTCATATATTATATGTCATTATGTCTACTTCCATGCCTGCAGCCATGACCTCAATAAGAATCCAGCATCAGCTGCTGCAACAGGAGATCTCTGTAAGGTGTGAAGGCATCGAGCTAAAGGAGTATATGGTAAAACAATACCACATGTTGAAAGCACAATAGGAGTAAGTCCTTCTTTGGCACAGCCTTCCACATGAAATCCTTTTTAATTTCAATGACGTCACGTTCTCAGTCTCAAGGAACCTATAGCAATATTTTCTGTGCTGTAAATAAATCCACTCAGGGACTAATAAACTAAACTGTTGCTAATTTGTAATGTGCCACTTTTGTAGCAGTATCCAAAATTCATATGCACTAAGATTCCAGGGCTGGAAAGAATGAGGTGGCTTGTCCCTAACCACTGGTTAACTTTTTAAGTTACACTGGTGAGTCGGGTGCAGTTTGGCTTTTAGTGAGACCCCTGGGGAAGCAAGGTCATCTCAGCATACAGTATTAAAAAAAGACCATTAAAATAAAAGCATACATATAAATAAAATTCAGGGAAATTATGTCTTTGTGACTGAAGCAGGATCACTTGTGGCATTCAGGGATCTTGTACTTTGGCCTATCACAACTGATAACCTTGCCTCCATATATTTATAGGCACAGGTGGGCCTTCTTGTATCTAGGATCTCTTTGTTTAGCATTGTTGCTTGGTTTGAGGGAGCCCTTCAGTTTGGGGTCTGGATGTGAGCTGAGGGAAAGGACAACGTGATATATCTCAGGGACAGACTAGTGCCCTCTGGCACAGTGATAACACCTGGTTGGGATTCTCACATCGAGTCTCCCATACCTTGTTCTCCCTGTGTCACTGTGTTGTGACCTGTTTGTTGGGCTCAGTCTTAGATGAGGCTGATCTTTTTCCAGCATAAAATTAAACTCCAGAAAACACTGGAATGCCGCTTCTCCAGGGCAGGTCTCTGTTAGAATTGTCAGAAGAGTGTTTTGATTTTGGCCCTGTTGTTGCCACTGTTGAAGATGGCGATAGATCTCTACTTTGTCACATCTGAGAGTGGAAAATTTTGCTCTTTCAACTTTTTGGGCTCATATCAGCATGAAAGCAAGTGTCATGCGCCTGGGATTTCTCTCAGGATGCAACACCTTTTTTCTGACAGTTCTTTGGATCATTCGCAGCTGGGAAGAAGTTCAAAGCAATTTCAGACAGCTGAATGCCCTCCTCAGGGCACTTATCACAAAATCATCACATCCCCACACTGCTTTGCTTCCCCTTTGGAAACAGTCTCTGTCCAGAGTTGGCCCCATCCTACATTTCTCCAGTGATATATGGCATCTCTTGCAGGTAAGTGGGACTCTCCATTGAGGTGAAGCTGGTAGATACTCCTGTACAGGGAAAACCCATGTTAAATTAATAATTAGATACAACTGATCGGGCATGTAGTTTGCTTTACAGTGAAAAAAATGATTTGCCTGTTCTCTCTTGAAGCTGTTACGGTTTGCCAGAGATTTCCTATGTGGTTCTGGATGAATGAGTTAGAGCACGTCTCTCTCCTGTGAGAAATGACCCCCAACCATCTTTCCATTCTAGGAGGGTTGCTAGAACAGTGGGTGGCAGAACTGAGTTTTCACATAGCAATGGGCTCGTGCATAGTTAGTAGCTAACACAATGGGCACAAACCAGTGAAGCCCCTCAAGACCTTCCCAGCAGTATTGCTGAGCAGAAACACTGATAGTGGAGGTCATGTAAGCACTGTAGACAAACAGTGCCTGACAGGCTGAGCTTCTGCAGTGTTGGTTTTGTTATGTTTTTTTTACTAGATAACAGCTCAGGCTGTTACCTCAGGCTGTGTATAAGCATTGCATTTCCCTGAGGGCTGGCCAGGTATAACAGCCCTCTGGTTTTAGCAATTTCTCTGGCTTGCTGTCCACAAATGAATAACTTGCATCGATCTGGAAAACTTCTACGTGTCTTCTCTTGTGATTGAGTTCAATCTCTTCACTTGGGCAGGGCCCACCAAATGAGGTGGCTCAGCAGATAAACCAGTATTGGTTTAAATAGGGCTGAACAGTGAGAAGTATTGTTGAGTGTTTATTGCAGGGTCAGGATCTTTCATATTAATCTTTCCCTTCAACACTGGCAACCCACACAAAAGTAACATCTAGAGCTGAGGTATACAGGACCTGTGGGAACTGGGTGAGTTGCTGCCTGTCTGTAGAGCTACCTCACAAGCTCTGCAAGCACTCTTAAATGATGCTTAAGCCAAGCCACCTTCCTGTGCAGTAGGGGAAGGCTGGGGGTTGGCATGTGGACAGCTATTTACACCTTGTCTGACACACTAACTTCTTACATTGCAGTAACTTCAGCTGTGGTTTGTGTTCCTAGAGCACAGGACTCCTTCATATCCCATCCCTCCCCAACATGCTTATAAGCTATAAGGGAACCCATATTAGTCTCCACATGAAAATCAGCTTAGGGGTGTCCACATTTAGTTTGGATCAGGACTTTGCTTTTGAAAGGAATCCCTCAGTCTTACCCTCTTTCACCTTGGTACTTTCTGTGGATTCAACAGGCTGGTCCATGGGACCAGCTTAGCGCTAAGCCAAAGTAAGCCTCCTGAAAAGTATGTAGTGTTTATTATATCGGGCCCCACCACTCTCCTGATCCATTCCTGTCGGGCCACACCATTTGCCAATTCATCCAATTCAGACTTCCGTTTTTAACAGTTTCCCCCAGCCCTTCCTCCAGCTCACACATTACAGAAACCTTTTCACACTGCTTCACTGTGGACAATGTGAGCTGGTGCAGGATCTGCTCACCTCCAGAAAGTTATCATCAGATCTTTCCACTGTTACCTGACGGAGGCTGGCTTGTACCCTTGAATTTATTGTTACTTTGTTAGCCATATTTTCACATTCACTCCTGTTTTTCTAGCAATATATTGTGTGCTAACAGCATTATTGCAAGGCTGTGGGATTATATTATCCAGACTATCTGAGCCTATCAAACCTTGCCACTCCTATAAATCCTTCTCCATTAGTGAAGGATCCCGAGTGATTAGCTAGGATGTGACTGCCAGAGCCAAAGTAAGCCTTCTTTCCCTGACATTATTCAATACAATATGTAGAGCCTTTTTCTTTTCCATCTTCTGTCTTCTTTCTCCAGATTTTCCCTTTCCCTCTCCCTCTCCCCTCCTCTCCATTCTCCCTTTTCCCTTTCCCTTCTCCCTTCTTCCCCTCTTCTTCCCCCCCCGCTTGGTCCTTGCAGGGCTGGAAAGCCACAGAAGCTGTTTTCTGTCAGTTTGTTAACATCTTCTTCTTCTCCTACCCTGGCACAGAATCTGCTTTTGTTAGTTTTCCTTTCAGGAATACATGTGCACTTCAGCATGAGGTCTGACAACCTTTACCCTCCAGGCATGACTAATTCCCATTTACAAGACCACTACAAAATCCATCAGATCAAAAATGTCAGGAAGGCAGGAAAACCCCCGTTGTAGTGCTGGCTGGGGCTGCGTGACAGAGTGCTCTGCTGGCCGTGCTTTGTTGCAGTGAGGTCAAGTACAACCGGCACTTGGAAGGGAAAGGGGATGGAGGGGAGGCAAAGAGGTATTTGCAAGCAGCTGGTGATGTATTGCTTAATACTGTGCTTTTCATAGCTAGACACTGTGGCTCTAATAGCAGCCAGGGTTAAGGCAATGATATAAATTGAAAGTAAGGACTTGTGAGATGTCTTGTGGTGTTAGAAAACATGGGGTGGAGGCTTTCTTGGGGTTGTGTTGGAAAGTAGGAAAATAGCAGTGTAAAGCTGCTAACAAGTATGTTGGAAAGTTGCCTTCAAAGTTTTGCCTTTATGCTGCTTAGCGGTGGAGGTAGTGATAATCCTGGTAGTTTTTCTCTATCTTTTTTTTTTTTTCATACCATCTTCTATACAAATGTGTGTTAGCATTGAGAAACTGGGTGGGTAGAACATCCCAGCTCCTTCTCTGGTGGTCTAATTCAACATCTTTCTTTCAACCAAACTTTCAATGACTTCAACTTCTGGTGAGGCCAACTCTGAGTGCTCCTGAAAAATTCCTCCCTAAGAGACAGAAATCAGTCTTACACAGACAGGCTGTGGTTGAATCTTGTGACATATTCTGTCTTAGCCCCAAAACCCAGTACAGAAGAAGAATAAAAACTTAAGCAGATGTGAGGTCTGAAAGAACAGTATCACTCCATGAATGAGACCTCAGAAAGCAGGAGGTGGCCTTGAATCAACCATGGAAGAGTTGCAAAAATGAGGTTTGTGTTTAGCAGCCCAAAGGGAGTTGGAAAGGCAAGGTCTCAGGGGAACAAACCCTAGGGAGAAGGCAGTAACGAAAACAAATGAAAGATCTGCATTTCTGTTGCAAGCATGACCCCTTGACTTCAGCAGAGCTGTACCAAATAGAATTCAGTTTTATGGACACAACTTGCTTACAAATCTGAGCTGAGCGCACAGGAAAGGCACATAGGCGGCCGATTCAGCAACTTTGCTGGCTTTTTTTACTTGGAATTGTTTGATCCCCTTTTCATTTTTCCCCTTTGGATTTCAAGAAAAGAATTTCAACATTGTTTCAAACCTTCTCAGTCATGTCTCTGAAACCAAAAAATGGTACGAAGTCCAGGAAGGTGGTCTGTAGAGCTTCTGTTCTGACCTGGAAAGTGCTGAATTCTCTCTGTGTGGGCCTGATCTAAGATCCATAGAAATCAGTCTTAAGCTCACCATGTACTTTAATAGAAATTGGACCAAATTGCAAAACTTTCCTGTTCCTCTGACTCATTTCTATGGATTTTTGCCCATTCGATTTAAAAGAACAATTTATATGATGAGAAACAAACCACTTTTGTTGTGTTTTTCTGTGTTTGTGTTTTTTTGCTTAATGTTCTTTCCTTACTGCTACTGGCTGAGAAAAGATGACTATGATTTTTATGCTGTTTTTAATAGGATGTGAGGAGAAGTGGTTCAAATACTTACTAAAGGGAGGTTTGTTACTCAAC
Organism: Perdix hodgsoniae; assembly: GCA_035772895.1. Taxonomy (NCBI): domain Eukaryota; kingdom Metazoa; phylum Chordata; class Aves; order Galliformes; family Phasianidae; genus Perdix; species Perdix hodgsoniae. The sequence continues at coordinate 18,221,170 of JAPSGF010000009.1, read as the reverse complement.
TGGGAGGTAGAAAGGTTGATGTTGAAGGTGTCCCATCTGAGTACTCAGAAGAAATGCCCATTATTTCATGACTCGTTATTATGCAGTGCCTGAGACTCCAGTCTGGAAAGCAGCTATGCCACTGATAGAAAATACCGTGTTAATTGAAGACAGCTCTTGTTGTGACTGGTTCTTACCACCTCTGCATCACCATCCTTTGGGATGTGGGTTTATAAGGCTGTACTGAGTGACTCATCTCCATCTTCCTGTCACCCTTTCACAAGAATGAAACTCATTGTGTCTCATTCTCCTCATACAAAAAGGGATTTATGCAAGGCAGCGTCAGGAAAGCTAGCCCACATCCTCTAAGTAAAAGTTAGTGCCTTTACCACTGGGCATGAATTTCTAGCTCCAGTACAAGTCAATACTGAAATACATTGGCAGAGCTCTTCTATGAATTAGGGCTGGAATAGCATAAAAAACGTATGAGTGGTTGAGCTGAGGTAATAAGTTTTCATTAGCTGTCTCTGTAAGGCTCTGGCTTTCAGTATCCTGCAGTCTACTGGGATTTTCCCTGTCTTCACCACCCTGGGTCTGCAGCACCTAGTGTAGCTCTGGGCCACCCGTGCAGATCTGAGCTCTGTTGCGTGTCAGGATCTGGTTGTGTTCATAGATGTAAGGAACTTAAACAAAATGTACTAACAGCAAGCAACCTGCTTGTGCTTTGAATTCAGCCCCAGATGTGAAGCCCAAATGCCTTGCTTGTGTCCCTCTGAGATTTGTGTCTCAAGGATCAAGTCCTAAATGGATTCCTTGAGAGTTGAGCATACTGCTCAGACTTCCCTTCACATCATTTCTGCTCTGTCCCTTTTTTCACATGTCTTGGTGGAACACGGTTCCTTGGAGTCCTGCACCTGTCCATCACCTGTTGCAAGAACAGGCTATAAATTCAGGAGCCTTGAATGACAAGGCTGCAAAACTAAGACAAGGATGCTCCAAAGCCTTACATGCTTTATTTTCACCTGTGAAGAAATATGGTGGAAATCATCCACCTAAATCAGCAAAGACAACACCGAAGAAAAGTTAGGACTGTTTCATCTCATTGTAGCTCCAGACCTTTCTTGTTAATCAGGCTTGTAGTTAACATCACGTTTTTCACAGCTCGAACTGATAACTTTGTGGGGACACAAGTGGAGTGAGGAATTCCATGGGAGGCTTCTGCGGGAGGATGACTGTCACATTGTCCTCCAAGTCACAAGAAGAAGCCATTGAAAGGAGCAGCTGATGAGGTGATATGGATGTGTAGCTCCAGAGGCTGCTGTTACTCGCTGCTTTCTCTACCCTTTTCTTTCCTTCTTGCAAGTTGTTTCATCTTGTGAGTGTGGTGTTTCTTGTTTTGGGTTTGGACTTTTTTTTTCCCCTTTTACTGTACTAACTTAAAAGCAATAAATATTTTAGAACAAAGTTGGAGCGACTCATTTAGGGTTAGATCTGACCATAAGCACGTAATGAGTGGGCTTCAATTTAAATGCCAGTGGTTGAGGCAGTGGCCAGTGGTGTCTGACAGTCGAATCCTGCAGCTCCCAACCACACTGCTGTGTTTAATGAAGCAAATTTAGTAGGGATTTAGCCTGACCTCTGGGATTCCTGAAGCTACATTAACCCCAACTAAGGGGAAAGGAAAGATGTCTGAGTAAGTGTGGTTCTTTGAAAGAAATGCCTCCATCACCCATGAGAAACTGTTAAAATTGCTACCTCTTAATTTGTCCCTTTGGTCAACGTAATGCGTAAGCAAAGGCAGCAGGATTCCCTTGCTTAGATTCCCTTGCTTACACAGTGCAGTCTTTGGACTGATGTAAGTCAGTGCAAATCCATCATTTTGAAAGACTTACTGTTAGATTATACCAGTGAGAACCTGAAAAAGTATCAGCTGTAAACATACAATATAACATGTAAATGCAAAAGTTTGAAAACCTCCAGAATGCTGATTTAGCTTGGCTCTATTTCAGCCTAGCCAGGATTGATCTAAGATGAGTTGTACCAACATAAAGCTGCTGTAATGAATCAGGCTCTGCTTCTCCTTGCTGATGGGGAAATGAAGATGTATGTGCCTCTGAGCTGTAGGCTCTGATGAAGTATATGTGGTGCCACTTTTCACATGATCCTTAAGGGAAATGCTGCATGCTGCTGGGTTGCATGGACTGGCTCCTTACAAAGGTCTTCAGGTTTTAAGGTTTGTCTTAACCTCCCTTTAAAAAGATGGAATGGAGCTGCACCACTGAAATAGGAGGGTACAGGATTGTCCCTGTCTGAGGATCTGGGTCAAATATTAATTGCCAAGTTTCCTATTAGGAATCTATTATTATTATGAGTTAGCTTTGCATTAACCAACAAAGTGATGGTACCGAGCAGAAAAACAATGTAATAATTGGGGATTTCAATGCTTGTTAAATCAACTGGTAGAGGAAGCTGAGCAATTCTTTGAGACTAGCCTTGATATTTTCTATTGAGTCAGCTGGCAGTGGCCTTTTTCAATTGAAAGCTATGTTTTTTGAGGAGGTAGGGGAGAATCCAACAACTGCAGATCATTTTTGAAAAAATAAATAGACCCTGTCATCTCTTACAGCACTGTCACATTGGTTTCCATTTACAACTGAAAATAAATGAGGCTGAAGATTGCTCATTCCTATTATTTTCTGCTGATTTGTTTCTTTCTTTGCTTGCATATGTGGGTGGTTATTTCAAGCTTTTGTCTGGCTTCATTTGGCAATGTTTTTAATGTCCCACACCCTGATGTGCTGCAGTTCATCCACACTGGGGTGGGCAGCTGTAGCCCCTGCTTAGCTCTCCAGCAGGTGGCAAGTAGGCAGGGGGAGGAAGAGTATAAAGCTAAACATTTGGGAAGTCTTCAAAATGTCCCTTCACCACAGTTTGTACGCATCAGGAGATATCCTTCTCTTCCCTCCCCTTCCGTGTTTCTGAATGATTTTCCAGAGAGGCTGTGACTAAGGCTTAGCTGAACTGAAAGTGCCACAGCCCAGAATGATAATCGAAAAAGATGCGTGTTGTTATAAACACTCAATCATTTTCCTTCTTTCTTGTGGAGTTGTTATTAAGCCCAGAGGTTCAGAAGTTCAAAAATATAAAGGAATAATTTGTACAAGAAAAGAAAGGAGTCTATTTCACAAGCCATTGATGCTTCCTCTGGGAATTTGCAGTAGCTGTTTGAGTAGCCAGGGTCATACAGAGCAACCATGCATTCTGCTCCCACTTAGGAAACCCCTAATTTTTAACTTTTTAACAGCCACAAGCTTAAGTTTCTGGCACTGAAAAGTGGAGCGAATGTTTGAGGAGCTCTTATTAAAAAAATAAACTTCAAATGATGATTGACTCCCCTTTTATGTCTCTAGAATGGGGCCCATAAATCTCAACAGTTTTCTCTTCAATGGCTACTTGTTCTTTTTGGTCGGTGACAACTTTTACTTTAAGCAAGCTCAATTCTCAAATTAACCCTTGTGTTGACTCAGGCCTTCTTGTTTGCCTTTGCTTTGCCTCCCACGGGTGGAAAAAAGCTTAGCATATGGCAACTGATCCATTCCCATGTCATGGTTGATATGAGAAGCAGGCATCAGCGTGTCGCTTGTGGAGGGAGAAACTGGATTTCAGAACTTCTGTTTCCAAGGAAAGCAGAGTTCTCAGTTAGCAGGACTCCCCTATGGGTCCTTGGTGCAGGACTTCTAATAGGTATCTCAGTGCTTAATGTTTGAGAAAAGATGTAGATTCAGGTGTGCATATTCAAACTCCCAGTCCCAGCCTGTATGGCACTCCTTCCATTACCTTCCTCTTAATAGTAACTATACAGATGCAGCTGTTCCTCAGTCCCTTGAAACCTGCAAAGGCAATAAGTAATATAAAGCCCATAGAAATCTCAGGTAGCATCAGCTGCTGAGCCTACCGGAAGACATATCTGAAAAACTGGTGTCCCTTAGCTACTGAGCCTCCTCCATGGGTACACAGGCTCTGGAAGCTGTGCCTGCCTGTGTGTGGCCAGCCAAATTTGGAAGCTCTATCTTATATCTTTCTGTCAGTGACCTGTTATACAGTCCTGGGGCCTAATGCTTATGTCAACATGAGGTTAGGTTTCATGGCATCCTCAACAGAGCAGGAATGTCCTGGTTTATATTCATCTCCCCAGGAGAGAGGGAGGGTGGTAAAAAGGCATTCAGCAGCTACTGGGCAATCTTCTGCCATCTCTTGACAGGTCGTGATATAAATCAGGGACTTGAGTGGGACACAGAGGCCAGACCATGTTGCTCTGTTCTGATCTCTATCAGCCATGATTAATTCAGTGCTATAGGTAAAAAGATAAACGTGGCTTCCTGCAATCCTAATTGTTTCCACCAGCCTTTGAACTGATGCCTTCATCTGGGAGCATTTAGCTGGGAATACAAAAGGCCAAGCTATGCCCAAGATTGCATGGTAGGCAGCAGAACTGGTTCTGGGATCTGCTGACGCCAGCTGGGAATTGGTTTCTTGGCCATGCAGCACAGCTGGGGCAGGGGGACACGAGTTAATTCTGAATAGGTGGCTTGGAACATCATCTGGAAGTTTTTAGGTGCCAGAGATTCTGGATGTATTGCAGAGGAGATTGGCAAATGTGCTTTGGGGTGGCCTGAAGACTTCATGCAATGCTGCAGGGACTTCTGCTCTGCCATTCTCAATGCTTGTATGACAAGAGCAGAAAGTCTGGATTGCTTTTCTTGAGCAACTCCCATTATAATTGAAAGAGTTGCTGTGAATCTTTTGCGGAACTGCTGGCTTCTTGCATCAGGAGACCTTCCTTTCCTCCAAGGACACTGTAATGGCTTAGGCCTGCAGTCTTTGCAAGTAACAGCCTCAGATGTCCATGCATCCACCTTCAGCACTGTGCACAGGGTCTCACTCCACTTCAGTGTTCTTGTGGACAAAGGAGTCTCGTGACGATAACTTGAAAAATTCCATGTGAGCTTTACTCCCACTTTAACTTTGCTGTGTGCCTATGGGAAATTCTGAAAAGGGCAACGATCTTGATATAATTGGTGGAGGGGGGGTGCTTTAAAAGGAAAAAGGTCTTTGTCAAATGCAGCCTGCAAGGAGCAGAAACAGTTTATTTTAGCTGACAGCCTTGGAGAAAACCAGCATTGCTAAATTTTAGATTAGTGTGGGTAGACACTAATAGGAAAATTTCAGGCTAGCAATTCAGAGGGAATAGTTTATTGCTTTTCGGTTAATCCCTTTTCAATTTCTATCACCATAGAAAGAGGAGAGTTCTTTTTCCAACATTTGTGCCCAAAGCAAAATGTGATGAAAATAAGCAAACTGAAATGTAACTTAGCTCCCTAAATGCTACGAAGAGTACCCACCCCATCAGAGAAGAAAGAAAAAGAAAGAAAGAATCCGTATTTGCAGCTTAAACAAGACTCCAGGAAGTTTTGTCTTGGAGATATTTGTATCCTAATGCTTTGAATCCAGTATGTTCTGCTTGCCAGAGCTCAGTAAGGAATGTTTCCTGGGAAACTTCCTTTGTAGTCAGTTCGCTTTTCCACCCTGAGTATTAACTGGCTGACATTTTTCTCACGTGTACTCAGGGTTTGGAGACATAAAATAAATAATAATTTAATGAATAATTATAAGTGGTTCTGAGCGTTTACAGGTCAAAATCCAGGCTAAGTTTGTTAGAATTCAGTAATTGTGTCCCTGAGTGCAGTGCCAGTAACCCCAGTAGGATTTCTGGGAATCTACCTGGCAAAGCACAGCTGGAGAGGGAACAACCTGCTGAAAACTTGAGTGTTTTAGGGGATGGCAGCAACTGCCAACCTACTGCCATGTGTGGGCATTATTACAGCATATCCACATAAATCAGGCAAGGAATTGGAGGGGAGGAGACAAGGGGTCTTGTTGCTCTGCTCTGGGAAGTGCATCACCTGTAGAAGATATGCATCTGAGGAGCTTTCTCCAGTTCATGGAAACATTTCACAGCAGGAATGCAATAGTTGGCTCTAGCAAAAATATGTTTAGACTCTTCCTGAATAGCCTATCCCATTCGGTAGCCAGTTTCATTGTCATTCTCTGAAATGAAATCTGTTCAGACTAGACATAAAAAAGATTCAAATAAAGTGATTGTTTAGTCCCAGTGATAATGAAAATATAGCTGTCTGTGGAAAGATAACCTCCCATAATTCATAAACAACAGAATTGTATTGAAGAAGCCCTATATGTGATAGAAAATGCAGTGCCTACATTTATCATTCTGACATTGAAAACTAACGGAGGAGTTTGTTTCAAATAATTATTTTTATAAATTTCTTCTGTCTCGACTGTGAACAGATTGCAGCCTCCTTGAACCTATTTATTAGCAGAATTTATTTGCTGAGTAACTGATGTAAATTGCTTGCTGAATAGTAAGTAATTATTTTTGGCCTCCACATGGCTTAAAGCGCCTGGCTGCAAGTGGGTGATAGAAGAAATCTGAGCCACCGTGATTTGGTGGGTAGGTTGCTTTCTTTCCCTGGCTAATTGGAGATGAATGATCTTGATGCAACTTGGTATTTCCAAGGCAGGAGTCCTATAGTCTTCAGCACAGCTATAGTTCTGTATGGTGAGCTCTGGAGCACAGCTCTCCCTGGGCCATAAAGGCAGAGACTGTGGATCTGACGCTCCTTCTTCATACTTCAGTGCCATCTTGCTCTTGCACAGACCTCAGTGGCTGCCCTTGATCTGGGAAGGGAAAATTTGTTCATCGTTTCTCCCATGTAATACCTGCAAGGTCATTTTTGTGCTTGCTTGAAGCCTAGTAAGCCAACATAGCTATGCCTCAAACCGTTTGTCTGTGGCCAGAGGCACCGTCTGCCCTGCTGGAAAGCATGCCTGCTGCTGAAGGGCCGTGCTTTACTCTCTGTCATGTCGATGTACATTGAAATTGGCATCTATTCATACTGATACCCAGGGCTGGGAGCTGGAAATCTAAGTTGTGGATCTCTATGTCCTCTTCAGCTCTTCTTGCTGCAGGAGCAGAAGTCTGGAAAGGGCTGTGCTGGCATTGCAAGGTGTTAAACTGGGATGGCTGAAGGAGTTAATCTGCTGCCTCACTGTAATATAATAGAAAGAAAAACATGCCTGTAGGACTAGTCCATTTTACTATGTAGATTCAGCTGGTAATTAAAAAGAAGCAGTTGAAAATTAAACAGTAATATGAATAAAACCCCAAATTAAATATACCCAGGACAGGCTGGATTTTCAATGGGTGGATACATAGCATATCATTAAACCAGGCTTTTATAAAAAACGTCTCAGGCTGGATGCCTGTAACCAGGAGGAGCTTCCCAAAGCTTTACCCTTTTCCATGAGGGTGCTCCTTTGCTGCAGTCCCTTGTCACCAGGGCACGAGCCACCCTGCAGGGTGCATGTTTCCACATTCCTTCTGTTACAGAGCAGACAAAAAAGCAAAATTGAAACCACAGAAGAGACCGCTAAAAGTCTTATTGGTGACTCAAGAGCACAAATGTGGTTTCAGGTTCTTGGGAAAAGTTTCATTTGCTTCTTTTGAAAGCGATGGCCCTGGAAATGGAGACAATGTGCCCATTTAAGGCGGAGGAAAATGATCGTGGGCAATGCCCTTTGGGTCCTGGGCATCCTGCCAGGCATCGATGTTAGGAATACGAGTGCTGAGCAAAGTAGCAGACTGAGCTGGGCAACTGATGTGACTTTCCATCTGCAAAGATCAGGCAGCCAGCTGCTCCTAAATAACTCAGTGTAAGTGAGCACAGCAATGACTTCAACTTGACTAGAGGAGGAGCAGGGGGGTGGGAGGGAAAGAGTGAGAGTGAAAGAGGCAGATTTTCAAATGGTGATAAGTCACTGTCTGAAGAAGACTCACGCTCTGCTCACCTCATTTCTTACATTCTTTTCCAAAATTTTTGTTACCAGACACTTGGAGGCATCGGGCTTATATGGAATGACTGCTTTTACTTGAATGATTTCTTTATTTGCTGAAGCTTCTGTGATGGACCAAAGCAGAGGGTAATGCTACCCAGTTAGTATTCTCTGGTAGAGCTGATTGAGAAAAAGAGCGAGTTATTGTGGTGCCTAAGTCATTTTCCCCCAGGGATTTGTCTTGGGGCCGGTGCTCTTTAACATCTTTATTAATGACATCAGTGACGGAATCGAGTGCACCCTCAGCAAGTTTGCTGACGACACCAAGCTGAGTGGTGGGGTCAACACGGTTGAAGGAAGGGATGCCATTCAGAGGGACCTCGAGAGGCTGGAAGGGTGGGCCTGGATGAACCTGATGAGGTTCAACATGGCAAAGTGCAGAGTTTTGCACTTGGGCGGAGGAATCCCAGGCATCCATACAGACTGGAAGGAGCGGTCCTTGAGAGCAGCCCTGTGGAGAAGGACCTGGGGGTCTTGATAGATGAAAAACTTACTATGAGCCAGCAGTGTGCCCTTGCGGCTCAGAAGGCAAATGGTATCCTGGGCTCCATCAGAAGAGGGGTGGCCAGCAGGGACAGGAAGGTGATTGTTCCCCTCTATGCTCTTGTGAGGCCCCATCTGGAATACTGCGTCCAAGTGTGGAGCCCCCAGTACGAAAAAGACAGGGAGCTGTTGGAGAGGGTCCAGAGGAGGGCTGCAAAGATGATCAGGGGACTGGAGCACCTCCCCTATGGAGACAGGCTGAGGGAGCTGGGCTTGTTCAGCCTGGAGAAAAGAAGGCTGCGGGGTGACCTCATTGCAGCCTTTTAGTACCTAAAGGGAGCCTACAGTGGGGAGGGGAATCAACTCTTTGAAAGGGTAGATAACTGCAGGATGAGGGGAAATGGTTTTAAGTTGAGGGAGGGGAGATTTAGGTTGGATGCCAGGGGGAAATTCTTTACAGAGAGAGTGGTGAGGTACTGGAACAGGCTGCCCAGAGAGGCTGTGGATGCCCCGTCCCTGGAAGTGTTCAAGGCCAGATTGGATGAGACCCTGGGCAGCCTGGTCTAGCATTAAATGGGGAGGTTGGTGGCCCTGCATGTGGCAGGGGGGTTGGAGATTCATGATCCTTGAGGTCCCTTCCAACCCTGGCCCTGGCCATTCTGTGATTCTGAGGCACTAATGAAAGTCTGTGGTGCCCCATGATGGAGCCTCCATGTTACTCTTTGTGCATAAGCATTTATTTTTTCTACATTGTGTATGTAGTACACTCAAAGCACAGAGGCATTTAGATATTGCAGAATAATAGCTATATTCTTAATGGCTCAAAAGAGTGTTCTGATGTAATGCAGAGCATCAGACTGAGAATCTCTGAACACACTTTATGTCTCTTGGTGATGGAATCACATTTACATTGACAATACTGGTTTTGCATTTAGACCATTACTAGCTTAATGTCAAGCTGAATTAATGGCAAAAAAGAAAGTGCCAGTGTTGTGGTGAGCACATTCAGAGTGCATCCTTTCATTGTAGTGTCATGGTCCACAAAGCAGGAAATACTGGAAATTCTAAATCAGAGCTTTTTTTCCTTTCCTTTCTTCTAAATGAAGAGAAACTTTGAGTACCTCTAGAAGTAAGTCAGTTCAATGTATTTAGAAGAAAAGGTTTCAGATCTTTATGCCTGTGCTACAACTGCTTCTGACATATTTAAGACCTTGTTTTGGGATGTTTTGGCCTAATTAAGTGTGGTATTTGTAGCATATGTAATGTGAATTATATGGTATTTCTGAAGTTCTATCTAGACAAGAATTAACTTAGATTAGAGTTTTATTCCATTGTCTTTATTTGTTGTCTTTGTGGCCTTGTTCACCTGAAGACTTCTATCTAAGAGTCCTGCTGAAATAAAAACTATGTGTAGTAGTTTCGTGTGGTCAGCATATAGAATAAAAGAGAGCTGCTGTCAACCAGGTGAGTCCTCCCTGGGCTATGAGGATGGTTTGTTGAAGTCATAGCACTGAAGGAATGGGGGTCTTATGCACATTGCAGTACTTTCTGTCTAGGCATTGTTTTAGTGGTTTTGTTTGTGGGTTTTTATGCTTTGATTCAATGAAACACAAAGAAAATACCAAATATAGATTTCGACTTTGGCACTTGGTAAGTTTGTAATGGGTGGTTCATATGAAGAGAAAAGTCAGGGGGTTGAAGCTAGCGCTGAACTCCCAGAAATCAACTTCAATACTTCATCAAGATCTGTGGGTACATGGGGCTGGAGCCCTTATCTGCTCATGGTGTTCCCAGCTCCAAAAAAACCCCATCTTAGTCTTAAACAAATAGGCTGTCCCAAGAAGCTGGAGGAACTCAAGGGCAGGCTGGATGAGGCCTTGGGCAAACCTGATCTGGTGGGGTACACCTAGCCCATGGCACAGGTTGGGAGTGGATGAGCTTTAAGGTCCCTTCCAACACAACCATTCTATGGCTGTGAGTTATTAATACAAATGCTCTGCACCAGGTCGAGCCTGCATGTCACCGGTAGGATTTGTCGTGGTTAGGGGTTTCTCCAAACACCTTGGTCAGATTCAAACTGTTTTATTAAACTGGTTAATTGGTAATTTGAAAGGGAGAGAAAAAGCAAAGTCCTTAGGTCTCCCTGGTCAGTGCCAAGCCGCAGACGCTTAACTACTCCTGCCTTTCAGAAGCAATAACTGCAGGCTTGGGGAACATATGGAACCAACTAGCTGAAAGGCTTTTATGAGGAGCTTTAACAGGGGGCACAGTTTTCTGAGCAGAAATTCCAGTGGATGAGTTATAGTTTCACTTTCCTTAGCTGTCCCTTTATAGGAACAACAGCAAAGTAAGGTGCATTCCTCCAGTGGCCCCGGCAGCACAATGTGCCGATGCATCCAGGATTTCTCTTGGACACTGAGGGAGTCCTTTATAGTTCCTCTGGGACCTGTTTTTTCGGAACTATTTCCTGATGCTGACCTCATTAGGTGAGTTTCACAGCTCACTAATTCCTAGCAACAGTGCAAAAGATTCAAGGAAAGGGGAAACCCATCTTCTAGAAACCAGTGGAACTGAACAGATTTGGGCAAACACTTTTATTGCTTTTCATTAATCTGGAAAATCAGGGACTTGGGTTTTTCAGTTTTTCTTTCTTTTTTTTTCTCCTATGTTTTTCCCTCCAGGCCATTATTCTGACCTGAAACAGTATATTTGATTTTCTATTTGAGTACAGAGAATGATAACAACAGAACAAGAATCCCTGAAGAACAGTACACCTCAGTACGTATGATGTGGTTTGTTCTGAGCTGAGCAGGAAAGCAGGCACTTCTTTTCTTGAGCCGCAATATGGGAACTGATGGGATATACTCACCCCAATGCTTCCAGTAATGCTTATTTAGTATTTGCATTATGTTGGCACTTGTCCAGAAGAGAAAGCAAAAGAAAACAACAGTTCCCTGCCCAAGAGATGACATCAAGCTATGAAACTTAAGGTCTTGTTTTTGCGGTATTGTTATTAATCATGGTTCTATGCAGGGGTCATCCTGTAACTCCAGCTACTGGAGTCATGTGAATACTATGCTTGTGGTTCAGCCTTAGTAAGTTCAGTAAAGTGATTTCTCCATCAGGGCAATCAAATTTTTCTGCATCACAAAGTTTGGTGTGAGAATTTTTGCAGTTTCCTTTGCTTCTCAAATCTCAATAGCAAACCCACCAGAAGAACGTTGATCTCTTTCTTTGCAGTCTAACACAAATTTTGTTCCTTCCATTGTAAGTCCTGAATTTTCTGTTTTGTTAGCAAAATAGTTCCTAAGGAACCATTGGGACCTCTCAAGTGTTTTACCTGGTAAAAACACTTCCTTATAATACTTTACAATGGTTAGATGCCCACATGAAGCTGTTTTTCCATTGTGGCACTGTCTGGGACTATAGTCAGAAAACTGAAGATGTGTTCCTGGGAACCTTTCCACTTGGTTAGAAATCCATAGTACTGCCTTCTAGATGAGGTGATAGGCACAGGGTTGAGCTGTCATCAGAACTGGGAGAACTACAGGAGTTTAATAAACGAAATGGATTTCTGACAAAGCATGTGCGCATTTTACTTGGAAAGCTATAACAGGATAATCAGCTGAAGTCAATTCACTCACATATGCAGAAGTATTAAAAATGTAGAGCTGAATGGACACAGCTGCCTCTGCATCCACAAGCTGATGTTCAGTGATGGTCATGGGAAAGAATCCATACATTGTAATGGTTTGTGAGAATACCTTGGAATAAGAGGAATTTTTATCTTGCTTTGCTCCCAAAACAAAATACAATGAAGAATGAGATCCGTGGCAGAACTCCTCAAGTGTTCCTAAGGCCAGCTGCACATCAACTCACTTCTCCTCATTGTCTGGAAAGATGGCAGTGCTTTCTTAGACCTATTTCTGTGGATTGGATCCACAAACCACATCAGTTAAGTCCTTTTCTAGGGTCTTCATTAGGCTTGTTTTGTCTCTTAGGCCTGCAGTGAGTTAGCACAGGGATGGCAAAGGCTGGTCTCTGCAGATTTGGCTGCAGCTGGAGTGCCCAGGATGACCATGGCCAAAGATCAACGGTTGACAGAATCATAGAATGGCTTGGGTTGCAAGAGATCTTAATGTTCATCTACTTCCTGGGCTGAAGCAATACAGCAGCACAAGGGCTGGGTGATGGAGAGAGCAGTTCACATAAATTTAAGAAATTGAGCAATCGTGTTCACTAAGAAATTAAAGTTGAGGATTCTGAAGATCTCCTCCTTCCTGGGAATACCTTGAGTGAAGGTCACAAGTAAGGCAGAGCTTTCCTCCTGTATCAGCCCTCTGGGAAGAACTAGCCAGGTCCAGGCTCTCTTCCATGTGATGACCAATAGTGCAAAAGTGCTGCTAAAAGATCAGCCCAGTGGTTCCTGGTGCTGTGTGGGGTTGGTGGTACTTACTCTCTCAGGCAATAAAGCAGGACAGTAAGGTTTAAAGTTTGCCATAAGGGCTGGTGTCTCCAAATGCACATAAAATCTGTGTTGGTTTGTTGCTTTGCACAGGAGGATGACTCCACATGGGTAAAAAAGTCTTGGCAAGGTGAAAACCCTCTTCTGTTGTCCATGTTCAATTGGTTGCAAGCTGGGGCCAGAGACAACCATACAAAACTGGCCTTCAGAGCACACAGCTGTCAGGATCGTAAACTGCATGAATAAAATGCACTTTCCCAGCACCAAGCTCATAACTTCCCATCACTTCCCAGAACAAATACTGTCTGCTATATTTATTAGGTGGGACTGTGCATAGGCAGTCGCTTTCAGTGTATTTATTTGGAAGCCCTCAGTTGTGCGGTAATCTCAGGCACCTCTGGGAGATTTAGCTCAGATAGAGGTTTGGGCTGGAGGTCACGGGGTCACTGATACTAAGATAGGGAGCAGGAAAGGAAACAGCATTGTTTTTGTGGCATTATCTGAACAGTAAGGAAAAATAAATGCAGCTTTTAAGATGGCTTTAACCTGACTTTGGAGGAAATGGCCTACAAATCCAGCAAGCAGGCAGCTGCTGCAAGACCTTGCCTCTCCTTATGCATGTTTTGAGCCACTCAACCCAAAAGCATGATGACTGAGGCTTGGTTAAGCAACATTTCTCTAGAAATCTTCTCAAGTGGCTGAAGTTTTGCTTGAGCATATGCAAATACTAGGGTTTGTAATTTTAGCTCCCATCCCAGAATACAATCTCTGGAGTTGCTTTTTTGGGCAGTACCTTGGAGGCGGAAATTGGCTTCCCTATGGGTGCCAGGGCTCAGCTGGCAGCATTTCTAGGTCCTCTTACAGCACAGGGGCAGAGAGCAGGAACACAACCATCCTGAGACAAGCACCAACAGTAATAAATCTGGTGTCCTTGCTCCATGCACTGGGATCCTGCTGCAAGCTCCGATAAACTCTTCAGCCATGTGATGTCTTTGGTTTTTCTAAAACAAATGAGCACACACTGTGGCCCTTTCTGCAGCCAAATGCTTATTTTCAAGAAGCATGCAGGCAGTTTTCTTGAAGACCTCTAACCCTCTGCGAATATGACTGAAATCAGCTAATAGGTTCCAAATTTATTAGGAGGAAGCATAGAGCATGAATGCGGAGGACTGGTTTCCTCAGGAAGCTGAAGAAACCAAAAAAAAAAAAAAAAAAAAAAAAGCATTCAGAATGAAATAAGGATTTGTTTGTTACCTCCTTAATATTTTACTGTAAAACACTCTGTCTTATCTGTCTTATCCTCAAGATTTTTCTGCCTGTTTGTATATATATGTGTGTGTGTGTGTATCTGCATTTCTGTGTATAAAATTCCAGCAACATCCACTGTTTAAAAAAACAAAACTGAGAAGGATTTTACTAAAAGCATTTTGGGAAAAGCTCTGCTCTCAGTTTTCCTGTCAAAGTTTTTCTAAGCTTTTATTTTTATTAGTCAAAATGTTTAGAATCCCCAGGAAATCCTGGGATGAACCATTTCCTCTTTGAGCTGTAGCCCTTAGGGGAAAAAAAAGAGAACGCTCAGATCCTTCAAAGGTTAGAAATTTTTAAACTGTATTTTTTGCAGATTTTTTAAATTACAGGAAAACTAGGTTAGGAAGATGCTTAGCTTTATGCTACGGTCCTGGGAAAGATAGATCTCTTTGTAGAAAAGCCCGATGAGACCTTTAGAGCTGAGTGAGGAAATCTCTTAGGCTTGGATTTTAAGAGGCAACCAGTTGTGGGGTGAAGGCACAGCAGGTTCATTTGAAAGACCATCTTTATATTTTTAAAAAGTAAATTAAACAGGAACATTTTCTTTCCCTCAACCAAAACACGTGTGTTAGTGAATATCTAACAACTTTGTATTCAGAGGCTGTTAATGCCCTGGAGATACTTTTATTTTCTTATTCCTTTAGATTTATTTTTTTCCCAGATCTTATTTGCTACAGACCTGAGGCTTTACAGCAGTAAATTCAGTTGACAATTTACCTTCCTTCAGATCAACTCCAGTGGAAACTGTGTTTGTAAACAAATAAGGATTTCCAAGTTGCAAAGACATTGGTACATCATTAATTTTAAACTCCTTTGGGATTTAATGCTTAAAGTCAGTTCAGTTACTTAAAGTTAGGCACGTGAGTAAGAAAATCTACCAGAAACTGCAGCTGTGGCTGGGCCAGCTGAGCTCAGCATGTGTTGCTTACCCGAGAGTTGAGATGATAACTTGGGATGGAGAGGGCACTGTTGTTATAAATGTGAGAAGCTTTCATCATCATCAAGGACATTTTGGGGGTACAGAAATGTAAATAGTAAAGAGTGATTCTGTTTTCTCTGTGCAAGTGTGCAGTTTTCTCTGTTTTCTTTGTTTTATCTGTGCAAGTGTGTCCAGGTGGACAACAGGTTGACCATAAGGCAGCAGTGGGCTAGAAAGCCAATCGTATCCTGGGGTGCATTAAAAAGAATGTGGCCAACATATCAAGGGAAGTTCTCCTCCATTAGTCTGCCTTGGTGAGGCCTCATAAGGAATACTGTGTCTACTAACAGTGTCACAATTCAGTATCTCTGTTTTGCAGAAATTTCCAGAGATTTTTTTTTCCAGAAATTTATCTTGTTTTTTGCAGAAGGGTAGGTGAAGAGGAAAGACTAGGGGAGGGAGACTGACAGTGAATTGCCTCATGTTTCTGGTTTTAAAGCATGCAGAACGTCCCCCTAATACGCCAGCGACTTCCTAAGTTTGGAAGATTATGATTTTTATTGAAAATCTTCTGTTTTTATTTGGGCTTTGGATTTAAGATAGCTGTCAGGAAATAGTCAAAGGAAATAGAAGCTTCCTAATTTTAATTCCAGTGTCTTCTACGCAGCCAAGTTGTCTGCACAGACATCCTGAAAGCTCTCAGACTGTTTCCTCTGCAGGAGCAGTGTTGTGAAGTTAGACCTTATGAGGAATAATGAGGGCCGTATGAAAAGGACTTCTACTAGAGAAGGTTAGAATTCCTTTCCAGTTGGACGGAAATATCTGACAATCAGCCCTTATTGCTGTGGGCCAGGATGGGTCAATAAACTTCGTATGCATGTGAGTTTTTTGAGTCACTTGGCATTTTACACTTTTTTTCTTCGATACCTAATATAATTAACTCCTCTTCTGTTCTTCTTGTTTGCATTTCTACAGGTGCTGTTTGCACTAAACCAAACTCTGCTCCAGCATGAAAGTCTCCGAGCAGGCAGTTTGCAGGCCCCGTACACCACTGAAGATCTCATCAAACATTATAATTGTGGAGACCTGAATGCTGTTATATTCAATCATGACACTTCCCAGGTAAGCAGAAATGCTGTGTATGAGCCAGCTAGCTGAGAATAAATCATTTGTTTTAAGAGATGGTATTTTCTCTTACAAAGACAGAAGGAACTGAAGTTCCTAATCTAAAATTTCTGCACTAGATATAGTGACCTGTATTCATTAAAATGCTTGGCATCTGTTTCTACCAGGTAATCACATACATAGTGCATGCCCCAGCACTGCATCCTACAGGTCTCATATAGCAAAAAAGGGTGTAATTTAGCTGATGAATAGAGGCACACAGAGGTTAAGAGCTCGTCATAAGGCCTGTCAGGTGCCTATAGCACAGGAGAAAGTAAAACTCCAGTCATCACTTTCTACCCCATTTCCTCTTCCTTTTGATGTCTCATGTTTTCTTCTCCACATGTGTCTCATCTGCATAGTGAAAGTTTGGGGTTTCCTAGGTATTGCTTCAGTTCTGGGGAAGTGACTGACTGGAAAACTTTCCTAGGAATGTGCCTTAAAAAAAGTTAATTATGGACATTTGTGGGACTGCTGAATGTGGTCTCCTCATTAAGGGGGAAAAAAATCTTTGTAATATTTGAGCTTATGTTTGAAGAGGAAGTGAACCTTATGTAAATACTCTGTAAAGTAAATAACTTCTCAAACATGTCATAATTCAATAATTTTGTATGTGTCTCAGACAGCCCTTCTGTCTCTGTTTATCTTAGTTATCCAATGCTATTAAAGACTCAATGGAGCAGAAATCTGCTTTCCAGACTAGTTTGATAGTTCATGGCAAACTTGGAGATTCTCATTTGATATATAGGTTCCTCTTTCTTCTTCCCCATTAATTCTTTGGAAACTTGGTCTATGGATACCGTCTCTTACCTCATCTTTTTATTTGATAAATGTTCACAGATTCCTGTCTCAGATGCAGTGACTTTTTTGGAGGGGACCTTTATATACTTTGCCAGCCTCAATATTTTGTATGCTTTGCCAATGAAAGTCCATTAAATCATGATAATGGCTTACAATTAAGACATAGAAATCAAGAATAACTATGTGACCTCAAGAGATCAGGTGAGCAGAGATCTTCGGGGCTTCTTACCTTGCTGTTGTTATGCTGAGTTGCACAGGGCTCTGTGGGTCACTAATTTCTGAGATAAAGATCTAAGAAAGCAAGGATGCCCCAGTCTGCATGCTAGCCATTCTCCACAACGTGGGTGTTTTGTACAGGTCTTGTAGGCTGCTTCTAGAAGTTCTAGGTAGAAATATTAAATACTTCCATTGCAGCTTTTCCAAGCAGTCTGTCATGGAATAATCTCAACATCAGCTTGGACAGTCAAAAGTTCTTAAATTGTAGAAAAAATGGTTATATCTCCTCCTCTTTTTCCCTGTGTGATTATATTTCTCAAATTGTAGGAAGAGTGGTTAATGGTAATGAAGAAGATTGAATCTCTTCACTCTTGTAGTTGTATGGAGTGAAACACTGTTTTAGCATAACTTAGCAGGACATAAAAGGTGTTGTTAACAGAGCAGTACTAAAACAGATGTTTGTGTAGCAACAGAGCTGCCAGAGCTGTTCTTTCTGTGCAGTTTTGCACTGAAAAGCAAAGGGAGAAACCAACTTCGTTAAGAATATGTCTCTAAAGATGTGGTGTGTGAGTTGAAAAACGTAGAGAGCTCTAAACTTTAGAGGATCCTGGAGAAGATAACTTGCAGGTAAGTACACAAGATAAGCACAAAGTGACCTTACAGAAGTAATTATCCTGAGGCGTGGTGATGTATTTGTCATGGACACAAATAAACAAATGCTAGTTGTAAAATTAAGAAGACAGTCCTGACATGTGAATATTCTGTCATCTATTAATAACTATCAGTGTAATTTTGCCAGCTTTCTTCTGTGCCTATGTCTCTGAGGCAAGTTATTGCTGTTCACACTGATTGCAACGACTCACAGACATCTGTGATTTGTTGACACAATGTTCTATAACAGACCTGTGTTTCAGACTTGAGATGCTGTAAAAGCTTTTTTATTCTTGCAAATTCTTGAATCAGTGTAGGTTTAAAAACAGTGTTAAAGAAGAAAGAAGCCAACAACCAATGAGAGTTCAAGTAATAGCATTAGTCATGGGCTCAGAGTGCACACAGTTGATAGAGATTATAACACTTAGAGGCCATGGAAAATTAAAATCCCTATATGTATACTAGTCCCTCCAGAACTCTAAATCTTGTGGAGTATATTCCTCTTATGGGCTTAAGTAAAGAGGTTTTTTGTTTGCCAGTGTTTTTATAAACCAGCTTTATATCATTTATTTTTAATTGCAAGCAGTACAAAGTAGAAAATTAAAGCCCAAGATAGACTCTCTATTCAGTTAACGTTGGCCAGTGATACTTCCAGAGTTTTTTCTCTGTGTTTTTTGTAAGGATGGTGTCCCTGCCATTGGAAGTCTATTTGGCTATCCAATTTGATTAGCTTGGCTTAAATATTAAACATGAAGCAGCGCCCATGGGATCTTTCTCCTGAGCAACTAAGCAGAGAGATTTATCACTGACTGGGATTGTATTACAGTCCTCATCAGTTGACAAAAAATGATAATCCTACAACTGCAGGAAAATTTTGAATATCACAGAGCTGCAGAATAAAGGGCAGTCTGTCCATTAGCTGCCTCATTTGGGAGCCATTGGTTTAACTAACTGGAATGTGCCAGAAAAGCAGCTGGAAAATTCCAACATCACACCAGAGACACTTGAATGGACAAAGGTATATGTGTAGAAACTTCCTTAATTCCTGTACCATGAATCTTGGGAGATGGAGTATCTTCAGTAGCTGGCTGCAAGAAGCTGAGATGGCTTTGCAGCAGAACTCATCTTGGAGCAGGAGGAAGGAACAGAAATAGCAATACGAATGCTGTTGGCTTTCTGTGTTATGGATGACTTTCTTGAGCCTCTCCAACATCATTGAGAGAGCTTTTGGAAAAACTATGGTTTCTCAGCATTGATCTTGACCACTTCTGTGGCATTTGGGAGGAGAGTGCAGTCTGTGCCTGTACAGGGTGCAGAAGGGACAGTACCAGGAGGAAAAGCATGAGAAAAGGGTATTTCATAGACCAAATCAGGAGCTTAGGCACTAGTGCAGAGGACAGCTCCTGTCCCGGAGCAATCATCACCAATGACATTCAAGCACTAAACCGTTCCTTCTTGGTTTCAGCATTGAGGTTCTTTTTATTTTTTATTCTTTTTTAATTTTATTTAAGAACAGTGAAAACAGGAAACACCTCTGCTTTCCTTTGGTTATATAACATTCCTCTTTCTTTCTTTCTTTCTTTCTTTCTTTCTTTCTTTCTTTCTTTCT